>JADBJO010014467.1:0-32500 GCA_016801955.1 Conus betulinus
AAGGCAAAGTGGGGAGCCAGCCCACAGAGCCCTTGGTTCTGGTCTTTCCCAGTGTCCTCCGGTCTTTCCCGGACGTCCTCCGGCCTATTCCCGGAAGTCAATGGTTTACCCATGCATCAGTAGAAAGAAACTCGTGGAGAGCGTGGCAGCAGAGAGTCCTCAGAAGAGAAGCCCCCTTCAAGCGAGTGTTTCTTGTACTGTATGTCAAAGTCATAGATCGAAAGAGAAGCAAGCCACCTATGACTCACAGCATCAAGTTTGCTTTGTGGAGGATGTACCGCAGGGGGGGTGTTATCCGTGACTACTGTGACTTGAGTTCCCAGAATGTAATCATGGAATTTCTCAGTCATTGCCCACTTCAGGGCAAGAAATTCCCTCTTGTGCGCTGGATAGTTGGATTCAGTCTTAGAGATCGGCTGGCATATGCAATAACTCTGTTCTTCCCATCCTGCTCCTGGTACAGTACAGCACCGATTCCAGTTCCACTCGCATCACAGTGCAGAGTGAATGGCTTTGTGCAGTCAGCCACTGCCAGGAGAGGCTCAGATGTCAATGCCTGGATGAGTGCGTCGAATGCTGCTTGTTGTTGATCTCCCCACAAGTGCATGATGTCCGATGTCAGGGTAAGGCCTTTGTTTTTCTTCTCTCCTTTCTTCTGGCAGCCCCTTGGGATGTAACCAGCAGTTAGGTCATTGAGTGGCTTGGCTATCTGGGCGAACTTAGGGAGGAATTTCCGGTAGAACCCAGCAAACTCGATGAATGACTTCACGTCGCGAACTGTGCCAGGAATCGGCCAGGTTGTCAAGGCTGAGATCTTCTCCGGGTCTGGTTTTTATCCCCTGGTCGGAGATGACATGACCCAAGTGGCGAACCTCCTTTGTCCCGAACAGGCACTTCTGTGGGTCAAGCTTTAGCTTGAACTTCCTCAGCCGTTCCAGCAAGCGGATGGTCCGGTCTTCCAGTTCTTCAAGTGTACGACCATGGATCAGTGTGTCATCTAGGAACACGATCAGTTCACTGAGGTTCATATCAATGAACACCTTGTCCATCAGTCGCTGAAATGTTGCTGGGGAGTTGCACAGGCCAAAGGGCATCCGCTCGAACTGGAAGAGCCCAAAAGGTGTTGTAAATGCTGAGATCTGTTTCGCCCGTTCAGTCAGCGGTACCTGGTAGTATGCCCTTGCTGAGATCCATGCTCGTGAACCATTGGCTGCCGTTGAGTGTGAGGAACAGGTCATCGATCTTTGGGATGGCATAGCTATCTTTGATGGTGAAAACGGTTGATTGCTTGATAGTCTACACACAACCCCAGGGCGTTGTTCTTCTTCCTCACCAAGACGATGGGGCTTGCAAAGGGCGAGCAACTTGGAGTGATAATCTTTGCCTCCAAGAACTCCTGGATGTGCTGTTTTGCCTCCTCAAAGTCTCTCTGAGAGATGGTCGGGGTCTCTCCTTGACAGTGCATCCTAGCTGGAGTTGGATGTCGTGTTGTTCCACCTCGGTTCTGCCTATGTCTAAATCATGTTGGATGAAGACATCAGAGTAGGATGAGAGTTGGTGGGCAAATTTCTTGCGCCATTCTTCTGGTGCACTCTCCAAAACGGAACTGCCCTGTGCAACCCTCTGTGTCTGAGATGCGAGTGTCATTTTGTGACTGCGTGACTGTGTGTGTGTTCAGTATTACATTCTGCGGTTCAGACAACCTACTAAACTCTTTTAAGACCTTATGCATATCATACATGGCAGTAACAACATACACATCTGCTATCTGGGAATTCTTCTGTAAGACTAAATCTACATCAGAAAAATTGCAAAGGGTCAATCTCACATCATGCAGATCTTCAACAGCCACTTTTGTTGCTACCAGTCCCACCTTAACGTTTTGCTGTTGGTCACAGTGTTCCTGGATCAGCACCGAGGAGAAGGTCTGAAGGTCTCTGACCCGGGTTGACCCACAACACTGGCCGTACCCATAGGGGGTATAACTGTCTTTTCTTCAAAATGATAGTCCCCACTTTGCCATCAGCATCTCTACTGTCGGCAGCATTTGCCAGCATGAATAGTGCCTCACATCTGACACAGTAGTTACCATAGATCGTGGCAGGTCTCTGAAGACGTTCGTTCCCAGAATAATCGGAACTGTCCTTGAGAATTCTGTACCCCCCTGACCCACAAGACAGACTACAGAAGTGACGGTCTTCTTCCCTGCCAAGACTTTTGGTAGCCGACACTGCATGGTTATGTACCCAAGGTAAGGCACACTCTGTCCCCCCGCACCAACCACATTGACGGGTGTTGTCAGTCCCTGGATTTGCAGGTGGCCAAGCTTCTGTCTATAGAACTGTTCCGAGACGATGGTCACTTGGGACCCACTGTCCAACAAACATTTCGTTCTTACCCCTTCTACTTCTATCTCCTCTTCACATGCAGGCCCAACCAAGGCCTCCAGAATGTCTGCCTCAGTGTTGATGTCTGCTAATGTGTCTCTCTGGGGTTAGGGTGGTCTGTCCCCAGCGTCTACAGTTTTGCACAAAAATGACAAGTTCATTCTCTCTTACCTCAGCCTTCAGTACCTTCAGTCCCCATCTGATGTTTTCTGGGGCACGAGGGCAAACATGTGAAGCACTCGGCACCTTTCCCCGAAGTTCTATAATTTGGCCAGCCGCCAGCTTGACGTCGACTCCCCTCAGGCGGACAGGCTTGATGTTGCGGCTGACCTCGATGGTGTTGATGGCATCCTTGAGGAGTTTTTCATGCCGTCGGTTGGGTCCTGAATTGTTGTTAGTCAACGTCTGGACCCCCAACGCCGACTGCCTGGCCGTTTAATTTCTGCCGTTCCTGCTGGTTCCGGCACTGTCTGGTGTAGTGACCATGTCGGCCACACCGGTAGCATGGCCCCCTGGGTCGTGGAGGTTGAGCCCCTGGGTGCGCTGGGCCAGGAGGTTCTGTGAACGTCGGCCGTAGCTTCTCGGCCACCTTCTCGGCGATCTTCTCCAGGTCGCTGTCGCAGAGTCCCTCACTGGGTCCTGGCATTGTTGCAGCATTGGCGTGAACTCTGCGACTGTCCTTCGACCTGGCGACGGGCTCCTCGCCCATCTGTTGTTCCACTCTCCGTACCGTCTGGAGCAGCCTGGTGAGATCTGGAGTGGCCTCCCCTGGAAAACCAAAACTGCTCCGCAGCTCCAGAGCCAGCATTGGTGGAACTGACCAGGAAAACACATGGTAGACCCGCCGCCGCTGCTCCTGCTGCCCCATCTCCATCTTTGCCACCACCACCTCCGCCAGGGCGGACCACAAACGTCCCAAGAAGGTGGATGGAGCCTCCTTAGGCTGCAGTGTCATGGTGTCGAACTCTAGCAGTAGGTCGTCCACCGTCTTCACCTCCCCGTAGATGCCTCGAAGTGTGTTCAGGATGTCGGCAGCATCACTGCAGTCTTTTGCCTTTGGTAGGTGAGTCCCTGGAGGCTGCCCAACATCTTCGCCCGTAGTTCTGGGATCGTGCCATCTTGTAGATGCTGCTGACATTGCTGCTCCCACTCTACAAAAAGACACTTCCCCGGGTTGTGGGACAAACCCTGAGAAGGGCTTAATCCTCACGGCTGCTTGGGCCGTGATGTTGATGACGGGTGGGGTTGCTGCAGCGGGGTTGAAGGGTGACTAGGGAGAGTAGCCTCTACATGTCAGCTAGCTGTCTCTGGAGGCCAGCGACCGTGGCTTGATGGCCTTCTTCTCCTCCATTTCCTTCACCTGCTTGGACACCCTCACTCAAGCTACCTGACGGTGTACCTTCAGCACTCATGGCACAACTTATGCTGGTCTGTTCTTTTTTGTTTTACAACTTAGGATCCATAAAAAAAAAAATTTTAAGCCTTCCTTAGCCCACATTGGGCGCCAGAAATGAAGACAGACACACAGTAATCCCCAATTTAGAGAGCAGGAGAGCAAGATGAGAGAGAGAGAGAGAGAGAGAGAGAGAGAGAGAGAGAGAGAGAGAGGGAGAAATATAGAACAGGGGAAGTCACGCCGACTCTGTCTACAGGGAGGGGCCGAGGAAGGCTTTTGCTTACGCAGACAAAACAAGTGGCTTACAATTTGTCTCACTATTTTAATTTTGTCTCACTAAACAATTTCATTTAACAATCAATCACTGGTTTATTTAACCAGAACACAACAATGAATTTTGAGTCAAAAGATTTTCAAACCAAAATTAAGGTTAACATCAAGCATCAAATAAATCATCATCAAAAAGTCCAGCCCAACATAAGCATCATCATCCATCCCTGAGGTTCCGCAGGTATATTGAGATGGGTAGCAGAGTATTGATAGTTGCAGACTAGGGAAGGGACAGCTTTGGGTGCAGGGTAAATGAGAGTAATTGGGCAAGATTGGAGGGAGGCAAGGGTAAGGGGGAGAATAAAACTTTGGCAGAAAAACGATGAAGTCGAAGAAAAAAGTGGCCCCTGGGAATAAACATATAACACAATACATTAGCCTTCTATGGCGAAGAAATCTACTATTTAAAAACTACAACAATAGCAACACCACTGAACATAAAAGAACGCATCAATAAAACACATCATTTTTCTTGGGACACCCAACAAATATCCCAGCAAATCGGCAATCTTAACCCACTAGCATGGAAGCATTATGCCTCTTACAAACTCTTCCATACATGAACATTCAAGCCCTTGTGCAGAAATAACCAACAAACATCCTAAAAATTATTCCTAAATCAGTACAACAACAATTTGTCTCCACAACTCCTAGCACTGAGAAAAGCTCAAATGTAGTAACACAATGCATGCTAACAAAGCTAAACAACCCTCTTCTTCTTAGTTGCAAGGGTCATCCCTGAGAACAAAGGAATAAAAAGTTTTTTTTTTTTCCCACTGGGACTAGGCCCTAACTGTACAAACCTTCTATTAGTACAATAGTTTAATGTCAGAAGTATGGCAAAATTATGAACCCTAGCCCTAGGTACACATTGTTAGCAATGACCCTTAAAAGAAGGTGAGAGAGAAAATATACAGACTGAGGGAAGTCAAAGTGAGAAAGAAATTTACACTGGTCGCTAAGATTAACTCTTAGTTCTGTTCAACTTGAGAAAAGAGAGCACAAGAGAACTGAATAAGCATGACAGAAGAAATAAGTCTATTAATTTCTTTAACATGCCTAAATACTATTTCAAACAAGACAGCTACTAAATATCCTGTAAAATGGCCAGGATCCTTTCCCCAATTTCAAGATGTCTACCAAAACACATGGTAAGCCAAACCGGTTCAACATACTAACTTGGACCAGTATCTAGACAAGCCAATTCATAATATGATCAGTAACAATATACAGGCTTAGTTTTAGTCTAATTTACTCATAATCTGACTTACTACAGCTTACTAACCTTGAATTAAAAGACCCCTCTGCCACTTTTGTTTTTCTCTCTAGGCAGACAAAGTGTCTCCCTCTCTCTCCAGCCGGTCAAAATGTGCAGGAAATTGCTATGTCAAGGAACAGAAAAATAGGATGTGGAACTTGTCAGGAAACAGGAAGTAGTTGGTGAACTTGGTTATTATTTCCCTGATTACTTTATTTCAACCTCCAAAAATAATTACCTCTAGTAACTTTCCCAACAAGATTTTTGTATACAAAGAAAAAATAGTAACTAGAACCAAATCAAAACACATTATCTTCAATTCCCCAACCTTCGTTTCACCACTCAAGGGGGACAACTCTCCCAAGGAAACAACTTCTTAACAAGGGACTAAAATTGCGGTTACTTCCCTTGAACTGTGCTTGTGTAGACCAGCCCTCTGTCATGTTGTCTACACGTTGCTTGTTGCTGCTTTCAAGATGACTTCCATTGCCAACACGAACAGTATTGGGGAAATTGCACAGCCCATTGGAATGCCCACTTCCAAGTTGATCCAATCTGTTGTGTACTCCTTGGTAGAGACTGTATCATCTCATGGGGTACAGATCCATATGCGTTTGCCAGATCATGCCACACTACGTCCAGGTCTTTCTTTTCTGTTTTTGCTTTGGATTGCGTCCCAGATCATTGTGCGTGTTGTACACAGCCAGCCACGCCTGGGATGCCACCTTTCTGGACTGACACATCCAAGTACTTGCTTTCCATGAGGTACTTGGTCAGCCTTGCTGCCATGACAGAAGAAGAAAACATTTGTTTTTGTTTCTTTGTTATGCTTATTAAAAATCAAAACAAAACAAACTCGTGTAGACTTGATAAAGGCTAACATACAGGTTGATGGTAATTTTCAGGTAAATAATCCCACATACTGCACAAACATATTATGACAATCATGCCAATATCATACGTTACAACAAAATGGTTTTATGCTCATTCATTTACTTAAAAGTTTTGCATAAAACTTCAGATACCTTACCAATTAATATACAGGTGTAAGAACATAGCAGACGATAATGGTTAATATCATTCTGCTAAGAGTCTTTCAATCATTTTCAAAACAGTAGCTGACTCAGGCCATCGCCAGCAAATTACACAATGTCTGATATGTAAACAAAATCTGAGAAAATGTGACAGCTGTCTTGGATCAGCATTGTTTGATACATACAACATGTGTATGCGCATGCAGTTTAATTTTGTCAAATGCTCACAGACTAAGTAGGCGAGTACATTACATGTAAATGCATATTCACAGAAACAACTTTTGTTATATGCTATCAGGCCAAGTAAGTGAGTACCTGTAAATGTATATCCAGAGAAAACATTGTTGTTAACATGGCAATTATTTCCACCATGATAAAAAGTGAACTTTCATGAATGGCTGATGTCTGAAAAAAAAAAATATAAAAAAAGCAATGCTGACTATTTTCACACAACCATTCCTGAACTAGTCCCGAATATTTGCCTTGTTCCTTCTTTTTAGTTGGTGTGGGTTACGCTGACATGTATAGACTATATATGTAGGCACAAAACTAAACTGAACTGAAATATGTACATCACATAATTCATGCAGACGTAGGATTAAAGCCTGAAGGAGATAACTGCGCGAAAGCTCTGATCCGATACATTTAACAAACACATGCAGCGGTTGACACCAAAGTTTTGAGCTTTAAAAATCAATCCCATATTCTTACAAATGCAAACTCTACACACACACACACACACACACACACACACACACACACACACACAAACACCTGATCCATAGGCTTCGTTTAAACTCGTTTAAAAAAACAAAAATTGCAAAGATATTAAACGTATGTGTGGGGAATCTATAAGTGTCATCATTTACTGATTCATTGTCCAAAAACAAAAGAGCTTTTTGATAAATCAGGTATTATCCTTTATCACTATCTAGTATATCAAACAATTTTGCTACTCTTGAATCTATTTCTAAATGTTTGTTAGGCTGTACACTTAATATTTATCTTTAGCAGTTGTGACTGCTACAGTTACAATTCTAGTTTAAAGTTCTGATAATTAGGATGGGGTGGAGGGTTATGATTACATTCCTTACGTACTACTTTAAAACTTACACACCCTTACACTCCCTAAAAAAAATGCATCTCTCTCATTCCTTACATCAAGTTCACTCTACACTATAATATTGTCTGAATCACTTTTAGTGGAGGGACGTTAAACTGAAGAACACACACACACACACACACACACACACACACACACACACACACACACACACACACACTGCCTGGCACGCACGCACGCAGATGATTTTCAGAAGAAAACGGAAGCATGTGTACATAAATATTAATGTAGTTTAAGCAATTCAAACAAAAACAAAAAAAAAAAAAAGAAATAACACAGTTGCTGATAAAAACAGTTGCAGGAATTATTTACTAACGTAAAAACACCTTATTTTTTCGCTCAGCATGACAGAATAAAACAACCAAAAAATCTCATTAATTAAAGATGCCCAAATTAAAACTAAGAGAGAGAGGGAGGGAGTTAAATCCTCTTTCATACTTGGTTCAGTACCCATAATCCTTCCGAATGACCTCCTATGCTTATGTCATTCCGAGTGAGTCCGCCAAAACAAGGACAAACAAGTCACAAGACAAAACATGACACGTTTCGATTTCTCGGGGTTTCTTCTGGCAAGATAAACAACCTTCAGGATGTGTACTTGGGCTCAGTGTATTCTAAGTTATTGTGTAATTTATTCCTAAAAAAAAACATTGAAGAAAACGGATTTCTATCTGAAAAGGTGTCTGTCACATCACCCTCTGTGTGCATTGAATGCATTCATTTATTCAGCCTCAGATCATTTCTTTGATTTTCATTTGGTTCAACCATTCGCTTACTGTTGTTTTGTTTTGCGCCGTCTAGATGTCATATCTATGCTTTATGCGGTTTGATTTAACAAGACCCCGTGGAGACAAATCCACATTTGCAGTCTATAGAAAAAAATCTTAAACTTAACATTTTAGACATTCGCAGCCCCCTTGTACATGTCCTGTATGATCTGGTAGTATTTACCGGTTATTCCCGCTTGCATCATTTTAATCAGTAAGGCTTCGTACCATATATTATCAAATGCTTTGCTCAAGTCAACAACACAGCAATGAAGCCTTTTAGTTCTGTCTTTTTGTACTTGTCAGCTAGTTTTGACAGTATGAATATTTGATCAGTGGTCCGTGATCCCTTTCTGCACTCTGCTTGCTCCTTTGCCAAGTGGTGTTTGGCTCAAGATAATTCATTATCCTTTCATTTATTATATGGCAAAACGCTTTTCCCAGCGAACTATTCAAAGTTATGCCTCTGTAATTGTTGGGGTTGGATTGGCCGCCTGACTTATAGACTGGGACTGTGATTCCTGTTTTCCATAGGTCCGGGTATTTTTCTGATTTTAAAATAAAGTTAAAAGCGTCTTTCAGAAGAGGAGCAATTGCTGATAACATTGCTTTAAGCATTTCATTTCTGATTCCATCTTTGCCTGGGGATTTTTTTATTTTTAAGCTTTCCGACCACGTTCCTTACTTCCGTTTCTAATATTTCATAATCTAACTCTGAATTCCCAGAAGGACAATTATTAAACTCTTAAATGCTGGTTTTTTTTTCGTTTTTCTGTGATTTCTCTCTCTCCTATTAGTGTTTTAACATGTTCAAACCATCTGTTCGCGCTGAGACAATTTTCTTGACCACAAATTTCATGGTGGTAACCAGCCGCCGTGGCGAAGTGGTTAGCGTCGCGGACTCCCGGCTGGGAAGTCGTGGGTTCGAATCCCATCAGAGTCATGTGGGTTTTTCTGCCCCGACCGGCTCCTACCCAGAGTTGAGTTTGCTGCAGACTCACTTGGGAAGACTGGGACCACACACTTAATGGATGCGTTTCTGAGAGTGTTGCTCAAATTTCCTGACCAACACTGCAGGTGTCTGTATTTCTCGGGCCTGGTTGACGCCGTGATATATTATGAAAGGAAGCGTAGAGTACAGCCCTGTTATGTAGTCTCAGACTGAAATGGAAATCCGTAGCATCATCTTAATCATCATCCTCATTCTCATCGATCAGCATAAAAAAAAAAAATGTCTCAGGTTCTGTGGCCCTTCATGCCCTGCTCTCATGGTGACCTCAGTTTCGATGTCCTCTCCATGTCTGTGGCCTTGGTTTGGTTCCGTCGGGGTCACCGGTATCAGCGAGTCCATGGGGGCTGTCGTTGGACTGACGTGGTGGCGCCCTCCGGAGGGGACAGCTCACTCGCGCCGGCTCCGTGACTTAGCAATTATTGTCGCCAGTAGGGGGCTTAGGTGGTGTCCTGCGTATGTTAGATCAGAACAGGCGCCACTGAACACCACCGAAGTGACTCGGCAGCAGTGCAGTGTCTCCTCCGGTGGGTTGCCTCATAACGACTTGACAGTGGCTGCTCCCTGTGGATTGTCGGTGCCGGGGCGGCGGCAGGGCCGACCGGGCTGTGGCTGTGGATGGGGTGTGGGAATGAGTGGCGTGGGTGCACTGCCTCTGAAGTGGCGCAGAGATTGGGACAGCAAAAAAAAAAAAAAAAAAAAAAAAATTCATGGTGGTATGTTTCCAGTTCTCGAACGATTTTTCCACAGTGAATTGGGATCAGTCTCCAGGGCTTCGTTTATGGAATTAAGGAATTTGTTCCGATATGTTTTTTTTGATTTTTCTTTAAAAGTGGTTTATGTATTTGTCACGGAACGCTAAGCCGGACGTTGTCACACACCCATGTCCACACATCCACATCCACACTTGCATTCACAAACACAGTATGCTTATTCCGTATGCAACGCACAATCACTCCATTCACCCAAAGGAGCACTATCACCACAAAATTAAGTTTTCTATAAAACGCTCCCTTTACTCAATAATAAAGAAAAGGGTCTTAAATCTTCTTCTTTTCACTTCAGTGCGTTTTCCAACATTATTTTTCTCCTCACACAGATATTCCACACATACAAACAATAATACAATATTCAAAGTTTTATCAAGATCAAACACACACACACATATTAAACTATCAGTTTCCTATATTAAATAATTGCAGTAAAGACAAGTCATCTTCTTGACTTGTCGAGGAGCTTTCGTGCACTTGGCTGTACCACCTCTGGACCACCACAGTCTGGATCCCCACTAGACTGGTACACCTTAGTCGGGAACACCACTGGACGCTGAGGGATTCTGTAACGAAACCCTAGGTCCAGGGTTAACCTCTAAAATGAATTTTATTTATTTTCTTCTCTTTCTCTCTTTTATTATCATAGCTCCTTTTTAACTCCTTTTACATTCACTCTAAAATCAAAATAGAATACTCACATGAGTCTTGTTCCGCCAACCTATTCCTACCTACAGTTGGGGGGGTACAGAAAGAAATCTTTATACAACAATATTTTATTTATTTATTTTTCAATTCTTCTTTTCTTTTTGCGTTCAACGTTCATCTTTCTCTTTTTCCCAAATAGCGCAATATCCTCAAACCTTTATAATCAAACTTCTGTTATCATTACAATTACACGTTTAATGTAATTGCTTTAACCAGTTTACAACCCCAACTGGTACTCACCTTCTAGGGAATAAGCAACAAGCCTACCCTAGTAGACTTCCAGTCTACATCTACACTCTATACTTAGTGAAACTTTGCCACGCCAGGCATCTACACCCACCAAGGGTTAAGCACACCCAAACCAGGGTTGCATCGGACAAACCAGTCCAACCATGCAGCACACCCAACCCAGGGTTGCACAGGACAATCCTAGTCCTAACAATATTAAAACCCAGGATGGTTATAATTGGACATCTTCCTATGTCCGTGTGTCCAGAGCTCCTCTGAAGTAACAATAATTTCCACCTTCCTCACATTGGGTGAACACACTTCACAATCCACTCAGCGTCCACTCTTCCACATCACTGGTTGCACTCCATGAATACAAAAAAGCATCAAACCCGTAGGTTCCATTCCACAATCGCAAAAATTACAAAATCTCTTAACACTCTTTTCTTTGATATGAAACTTCTCCATTCACATAACACTTTTCTCATTCACATGACAGACGTAACCCCCCCCCAAAAAAAAAAAAAAAAAAAAAACAAACAAACAAACAAAAAAAAAAAAAAAAAAAAAAACTGACCCACTAAACAAACACACCACACACAAGAACTGACAACAAAACAAAATTTTTATTCCCAACAAAACAATGAGCGGAATTTTCTTCGAACAAGTCATAGACCCAAGCCTGAAAGCACAGTTCCTACGGCCAAGGCAGCCACAAAAAGTTATTTTACCCTTTATCTAGCTACAGCGTGCAGAGTTCCTCAGGCCAACAGTATCTTACACATAGCATGATACAAGTCAATCTTTTTATTGACTAACACCACCCTCACCCCCCCCCCCCCCCCCCCCCCCCCCCCCCAAGAAAACAACAACAAATTTCATGATGGTATGTTTGCAGTTCTCGAACGGTTTTCCACAGTAAATTGGGATCAGTTTCTAGGGCTTCGTTTAGGGAATTGAGGAATTTGTTCCGATATGTTTTCTTGATTTTCTTTAAAAGTCGTTTATATATTTGTCACAGAACGCTAAGCCGGACGTAACCCCCCCCCCCCCCCCCAAAAAAAAAAAAAAAAAAAAAAAAAAAAAAACTGACCCACTAAACAGACACACCACACAAGAACTGACAGCAAAACAAAATTTTTATTCCCAACAAAACAATGAGCGGAATTTTCTACGAATAACATGTCATGGACCCAAGCCCGAAAGCACAGTTCCTACGGCCAAGGCAGCCACAAAAGTTATTTTACCCTTTATCTAGCTACAGTGTGCAGAGTTCCTCAGTATATTACACATAGCATGATACAAGTCAATCCTTTTCTTGACAACCCCCCCCCCCCCCCAAGAAAACAACAACAAGCAAACTATACTAACTTCAATCACTTTATTCATTTTGCGTATACTTCACTGCACATATTCATCCCTTCAGTCATACCCTTTTTAATCAACATCCAACCCCACTGTCTTCAGATGTTTTATCGACACCAAAAAAAAAAAAACACACAAAAGAAAACAGGCTACACGACGACGACATTGACAATCTCACAACGGCAATGGTGACGGTGACCAGACGAATCTGCCTGCCGAAGACGAGGATGACATAGATGACAGTGACACACCAGCTTCCACAATATCAGTGGAATTCACAGCCACCGCCAACACAACGGCGACAGCAACGACTGCCACCAACCACAGTGAAAACTCACACCCACGACGGTGACGACACTCCTCAATGGCGGCGATCTGAGTGAGGAATCGGTGATACGGGGGATCAGCAGCGGCGGCGACATCAACGACGCCAACAGCAAAGGCGATAACAGCAACGGCGACAACAGCAACGGCGACCACAGCAACGGCGACGTTAATGGCCAGGCTGTGAAGACCCGGCCGGATGGGGAGAAAGAGAAAGGGGAGGTAGCATCGGAAGGGGGGAGGACTGGGACAACAGTCCGGGGCACAGCAGGATGGGGAGTGCAGGTGGGGTAAACGCAGGCACCTGCCATGAACGCTGGTCAGTCAGGGACAGAAATACCGGCAACTGGTTGTCCCACAGCTCCCCGACAAAAACGACCCTGCACCGCCTGTGTACCGGCCACAGGATGGTGGGAATGCGCCTTCACCTGCACTTGACATAGCTGTTACCCTCCAACCATAGATATACATAATACGTCCTAACTAAGGTAATCCCCTAGTTCACGCCTTCCCAAGATTTTTCTTTACGCACCCCAGAGCCTATTAACTCCATAAGCGAGTTACATCTATCACCATCCCACTTTGTTTACACCACTCATTTACACTTCTCTTTGCACTACGGTATACAAAAGAGCTACTTCATAATACACCTTCCCACACACACATTCTCAGTAATATTGTAACGTCCACAACAGATACTATGTCTCGATGCCAAAGAAGACCAACAGGGCAGGACAGCTATATCTCTCAAGGCATAAGTACACTCCCACAAATCTCCCGCAATGTAGGAACAATCTTAAATCTATGATACTGAATTAGGGTACCCATACTATACATACCGCGCTGCTTGATACTAGTGCCTCTTCATACAACTACACAACACTTATTCTTTCCAATAACCTCCATGACACGGAACAATCATAACCTCTACAGCACCCGGTGCCAACACACCCTGTTTATGCTTTCCAATAGCATTTCCGTATGAACCCCCTGTCACGAATAAGTAGGCTCAATCCTAACACCAGGATCGAACCAATGACAATTATTTACATTTCCAATCAAAACTTCTAACCAAATTTCCGTCTTTTCTTTTTCCTTGTTCCCATCCCTCAACACAACCCGCTGGTCAGAACCCACCATCAACTTACTTTTCTCAGCTTGCTTCGTTTTAGTCCTTATATCACCCATTTTCTCCCTCTTCCTTTTCCCTAAGAAAACTTGAAATTGATTCAAAACATGAGTTCATATTATTTACACCTTTGTACAAGTTGACAGAAATGTGCACAAGACAATGCCACCCATAACTACACTACTAACACCTTAATTAACTCCACATACCTGCTACAACATCAAACGACGACAACTGCGGCTGGCCACCCCAGCACCTGAACCCCAGGGTCGCAGCACACCGAAACACAGACAACTGCTCGACCAAAAGCAAAATGCTCAAGAGGGTTAGGCGTGTTCTACACAGCCAGCCACGCCTGGGATGCCACCTTTCTGGACTGACACATCCAAGTACTTGTTTCCCATGAAGTACTTGGTCAGTCTTGCTGCCATGACAGAGAAGAATATTTTCCCTTCGACTGGTTGATGTCACTTGAGTTTTGCTCTTTGGGGATGTACACACCATCTGCTGTCGTCCACTGGCCGCTGATCTTCTGGTTTCTCCAAGCTGATCGCAGTAGCCTGTGGGGCCACTCCAGCACCTTGGGACATTTCTTGTACAGCTGGTAAGGTATTTGGTTTGGCCCTGGTGATGATTTGGCTCTGGCTTTGTCGACCACCTTCTTGATTTCCGCCATCATTGGAGGCTTGTCATTGAACTCTTCCTCAGGGTGGGTTGGCCACACCAGACCTTGAATGTCGAGTGGTGCTTTGCTCTGTGAGTATCTTTTTTCCTCAGATGTTGCACAAGAACTCCTTTGTCCACACTTAGGGTCCCAGATTTCGGCTGCTCAAACAGTGTTCTGGCAAACGGGAAGGGGTCTCTGAAGAAGCGCTCTTGGGTTTTCTTTTTGCTCTTCCTCGCTGAGGGCGCTGTGTTTTGCTTCAGGTCTTTCCAGAGTTTTTCTAAGCCTTGTTTTTGTTTTTAGCTGGCAGTGTGGTCTTCATTTGCTTCTTGAGGTTTTTCTTTTGGACCCTGATCTTTTCCATCTCTTCTTGGCGTCTGGACTTCTTTGGAGGCATACACAGTGTCCCCATATATGGCTAGTTGTGTTCCAGGATGTTTTTCCCTATCAGGGCATCGAGTCTCTGGACGATATTTGCATCCCGTTTCTCCCAATCCTCAGTTTCGTTTGCTCGTGGCAGGTTGAGTTTCAGGCGCCTGACATCGAGAGCCAGTGCAAATTCCTCATCCGAACCAACAGCGTGGATGTCCTTGGCACTGTGGTTTAAATTTTGGCCTTGGTCTTCCGACGTCTTATCTGCTGATGCAGTGCGCTGCTGCTTATTCAGATGAGTCTTCATACACTCCATCTTTGTTCTGTGGATCTTAATGCCACGGGGGTGGTAGCGAAACGCTTTCCACAGACACATGGATATTCCATTTGGTCCATGTTCATAGTCCGTTTGGGATTTGCAGTCGTGACTGGTTGAGCACCGATGGATTCATCATTCTCTCCCCCTTTCGGTGAATAATCATAAATAACAAACACTGTTTGATATATTTAAAAAAAAATTTAAATCAAAGTCCTTTGCAGATATATTTTTAAAATTTAAATCAAATTCCTTTGCATCACTAGGGAGTGTGGGTGTTTCAGGTTCACCCCGCTCTGTCCACTGCACTCACTCTTGAGGGACTGAGTTGACAAGAGCGTTATACTCTAACAGTATAGTACGGGATAGTAAAAATACTGAATAGTGACAGGTGTTCAACATATCGTTCCTTCAAATCCTTCTGGGAGCCTGAGAATATATTTAACTGATATTACAATTCCTAAATTTCGCAAAGCGTTCGTGATATTCCGACTTCTAGCACACTATTAGTGATTTCAATATATGTGTATGTATACACACAAGGAACTTGTATTGTTTAGTGTAAAGCAGAATATAAGGGCTTACTTACTTACTTACTTAATCCTCTTCATCTCACAACCCGAGACATAAGGCGCCAACAAGCTCCCTCCAGCCCTCTCTGTCCTGGGCAAGCCAGCTTAGTTCATTCCAGGTCTTGCCGCCTCTCTCATCTCCTCCTCCACTGTCCTCCTCCAGGTGCCGAGTGGTCTGCCTCGCTTCCTCTTTCCCGGTGGTGCCCATCTCAGTGCAGTATGAGGGAGTCTGGTCTTGCCCATCTGAAGGATGTGTCCCAACCACCTCCACCACCGCGCTGCTTCACCTCGGCCACAATGTTGTTTATGCTGATGCGCCTTGACACTTCCCTGTTGGTGACACGCTGCTGCCAGTGAAGTTTCAGGATTCGGCGAAGACACCTTCCTTCGAAGCCTCTGAGGCTACTCTCAATCTTCTTGTTGGTTCTCCATGTCTCTGACGGGTATAGGAGTACTGAGCGTACGTCGGACCTGTAGATCTTCAACTTGGTTTTTGCTTGCATGACAGTTGACTTCCAGATGTTTTTCAACCCGCTGAATGCCCGGGCTGCGAGTCCTATCCTGGTTGAGATCTCCTCGATGTGTGCTGTCGTCCGAGATGTAACTGCGAGGTACTTGAAGTGTTCCACTTCCTCTAGAGCTGAGCCTCGCACACTGGTCTTCTCTGCGCTATTCGTCCTCACCTTCATGATCTTGGTCTTGTCAGGGTGAATCTTGAGTCCCACACTGCTGGCTATTAGGTCCACTCTTGATGTTTTTCCTGAATGTCTTTCTGGGCGTGCGACAGCAGTGCAATATCGTCGGCGAAGTCGCAGTCTTCAAGCCTGGTTGTCAGTCCCCATACGAGCCCTCTCGCCCTATCGCTGGTGGCCTTCCTCATCACCCAGTCAATGACGACAAGGAAAATTGTCGGCAAGATCACGCAGCCTTGCCTGACACCGGTCTGCACGTGGAACCACTCGCTCTGCTGTCCATCATGTCGCACACAGCACTGATTGTCTGCGTACATGTCCTGCAGGATGTTGATGACTTTAAGAGGAAATTCGCAGGCTTCCAAGATCTTCCACAGCGAAGGATGATGGACAGACACTGTTTTTTATTTCATCCTTTTAGTTGCGAAATTTTACATCTACAAATGTAAACTGTTAAATGCACAACCACATGTGCAAACCTTGGTTACATTATTGAGAGACAGATATTACTTATAACATTACATGGCAATTATAAATGGAACTTGTGCACAATTTGAGCAAACTTTGCTTTTGTACAAATCGATTCTCGATTAGTTTGAACGTTAGAATTCAAAATAGAAACATATGTATTTCATCTGTAAACTACCACACTCATCAAGATCTACTCCAATTGCGTGTTTTGAAAATGGTTAAATATTTGTATAATAATCATGTTTGATTTGTGCTTGATACGACAATGTTATGGACCCACACCCCATCCCTTACCCTTGCCTCCAACATCCCCCCCCCCCCCCAGCCCTCGGTCCCTCCTTTTGCTTTGAGTACGAGGATGTTTGATTGTTCCATTGCTTTTCTGCTGTGTTTTTTCTTGTGTAATCAATTGTTGTGTCATTCGTTTGTAATATATCTGTATTTGGAAAATGATTTGATATTGAAAATGTTCAGTTAAAAGAAAGAAAAGAAATTAGACATTCAACACAAAGGAAAGGAGAAAGATATCAATCGCGCACAGCAAATGGGGCGGATTTTGAACGCTTTATACAAAGAGATGGCAAACAGTCTGATAACATCTTCAGAAGCAGAAGCGACAAATGAAATAAGCCTAAATGCAGAAGGGTGCCTATGATATTTTAATGGGACAAATTGGTTTCTGTTTCCAAGGCAGGACAGCAAAACACAAAATGAACCTCGCTTTCACCAGCCTCCTTACACACAGGACAAACATCTTCAATCGTTCAGTCGGTGTGTGTGTGTGTGTGTGTGTGTGTGTGTGTGTGTGTGTGTGTGTGTGTGTGTGTGTGTGTGTGTGTGTGTGTGTGTGTGTGTGTGTGTGAGAGAGAGAGAGGGAGAGAGAGAGAGGGAGAGAAAGAGATAGACTGAGAGAGAGAATGTGTGTGTGTGTGTGTGTGTGTGTGTGTGTGCGTGTGTGTGTGTGTGTGTGTGTGTGTGTGTGTGTGTGTGTGTGTGTGTGTGACATTATTATTTTTCTTGTGTAATCAATTGTTATGTCATTCGTTTGTAATATATCTGTATTTGGAAAATGATTTGATATTGAAAATGTTCAGTTAAAAGAAAGAAAAGAAATTAGACATTCAACACAAAGGAAAGGACACACACACACACACACACACACACACACACACACACATACACGCTTGCTTGCTTGCTTGCTTGCTTGCTTGTGTGTAAACATTCAGTTCTTAGAAAAATGTTCATACTAATCAGAATGTTCAGAATATGTTCAGCTCATGTCTTACCTGGCTGCCAGCCGTTCATAAACTCTGTCCGCCATGGAGGGGTCGGTTCCCACTGTCCACACGGCGTTCCACCACTTCTCTGGCTGTTGTAGCTTGTCGGAACATAAACACAGCCTGACAGCCTGTGTCACGTTCTTACTGCGGGTGGAGCCACACAAGGCCTGCAGGACACACAGTGGACAGACCCATCACCCAGGGGAATGTCATTGTCAGGGGTTGTACTGCATGTACAGGCTGCCAGTTCAAGGTTTGTCATTGTCACAGATAGTCTTAAATAGAATATCACTTACAGTGTGTACAAACCTGTGTCAGTAACAGTGTACTCAGACCTATGTCATTCTGTTGAACAGAATGATATCTTCTACAGTGTGCACAGTCATATGTCAGTTACACTATAAACAGACCAATGCATGCAAGCATGCATATATCTGCAGTGTATGTCGTGACCTTAGATTTACATGACACTTTCAACGATCGTTACAAGTTATTTTTAATCTAAAACAACGTTTTGGCCAATGAATCTTTCTGCTTAAAAACTGTCAAGGTCAAGTGACCTAGGGGTTAGGAAGGAGACGGAGTAAGTGGTGAAGAAAGGCACAGTCGACACCCCAAACTCCCGACACCAGGAAACGCAGGGGTACATTCAAACAACATTTATTTCTACAACACTAACATAAATTCATGTTCTCATTCACACAGATATGGGACAAGGGAAACTGAAGAAGAAAAGAGAACAGACGAGGAGCAAGTTCTGAGAAGGTGGGAAATAGAGAAGAAGGATAGATACCTACCAGAAACTATCTATTTAAGGGGACAAAGTAACCCCAAATACACCTTCCCCCAGAACCCGGGTCACCCGCCTATTGTTTGCCCTAAATCCCACTAATCACTATGTCCCTTCAAGTAAAAGAAGAAAAAGCAAGGAAACACACCTACACATTAATTCACGGGACAAACCACACAATTCAATCCCTTCACACTAATGTCATCCACACTTCCATTCATTCAAAATAGTCATCCATTCATACTGTCTTGGCTGGCACACAGCTGCTTCCACGCCTTCTACACTACAGCTCAAAGTAACTCAGCTCATCTATCAATGGAGTCCAGGAATAACGTCTCGCAGTAGACCCCTTGGAAGACTCCTCCACGGTGACTGAGTCCGTCAGCTGCGTCGCCGGTTCAGGACCCCGCTGCTGGCTCAGCTGCCAGGCCCCCAAGGTGACCGTGCTAGCCTCCGACGGACCTCGAGCGACCTGCCTTGGTAGAAGGCGCTGGAATGCGCCAAAACCAGAACCAAAAACAAAAAAAAAAAAACCGCCCTGCGGCGAAGATCAGTGTCTTTCAAAGAAATTCTCCATATAAAACCTAAATGTGTAGTGCAGTGAAGAAAGACATGAAAACAGTGTGTGCGAAACCATTTATATTATCACTTAATTTCTCTTTGTGTTAAAATATAATTTGAAACCTACATTTAATTTTTAGAAAAAGATTTCCCCCAGTTTTGTTTTCTATGTGTGAAAATAGAAATTAACTCCCTTTATTTCCCCAAAAAAAAAAAAAAAAATAAAGAGCCTCGTCGTTCATCCTTCATACGTCCATCCGTTAAAAAAAAAAAAAAATCAAACATTTGGACAGACAGGACGAACAGGAACAGACAATACGAAAGGAGCGGGGCCAACGCGGGCGTCGCGATGGGAGATCCCTGTTTCCGACTTAATATTAGTCGGATGAACACCTTATTTACGTCCGCATCCATCTCGCATGTCTGTATTCTAAATTACAAATATTTTAAAATAATAATGCCAAATTCCGACTGGTCAGGCACCAACATATCCAGCAAGGCTTCTGGGCTGTCAGAAATCAACCATCCATATATCCTCCCTTGGTTAACAGCAGCGCCCAAAACCATTTCTAGCACAAAGACAACCCTATAGTCCTGGTGCCACAAAAGATACGGAATTCTTTTTTACAACCATGAAGCGAGCTTCTCCTTACCCCAGAAATCACTCAGGAATTGGGTAAAGGAAAACAGAAATAGAGTCGGAGTACATAAATCACAATCGGAACACTCCGAATGGGCCGAAAATATTCGAGAGCGCTTCGCAGACACGCCTCGACTACACACCCTTTTACAAGCAGGGGGAAAATGGGAAAAATAAAAAAAAAAAAAAAAAACTTTTCTTTTTTTTTTTCTTCTCTTTCACTTGCGAAAAGGGTGGTTTCACAATAACAAAATACTTTCTATATACAGAAATAATTCTTACCAGAACGGCGGGTGGTCAGAAAGGAAGTGCCGGCCAGCCCCCAGTCTCGACGGAAGACGGGACTCGACCAACCAGTCCCCACCGAAAGGAACTTCAGGTCCTGGACGACCCAATGGAGAGGTGGCAGTGGGTAGGGATAGAGATCCCCAACAGAAGACCAGCGGCTTCCTTCGGCCGAGCGAACGGCTAGGTCCCCCGCTGCAGCGCTACGATGAAGTAGACAAAAGAGGCCCACTACCCAAGGATGGGGATCCTTACCACTCGGCTGCCAGCGAATCGAGTGCTTAACCAAAACCCAAGATCGACCAACCCAAGATTGCAACAAGTCTGAATACAGTTACAGTCCCCACCCAGGGACATCTCGAGAATGCCAACTTGCCAGAAAAACACGAGCAACACAATCCGGGCCTGAAACTCTGGCCAGGTATCTAAAAAAAAAAAAAAAAAAACCCACCCACGCGCACACGCGCGCCTACACACACGCACATACACACATACACGCGCGCGCGCACACACACACACACACACACACACACACACACACACACACACACACCACACAGCCGCGCGGCAACACACACTCTCACACGCGCGCCGTATCATCTGTACACACGTTCGCTCTCGCGTGCCCCTCACATTCATTTTTTTTTTTTTTTTTTTTTTTAATTGAAGGGGACAGTCAAGTCAGAGGATGCTGCAACCCCACGGACGACACGCTTGAGAGCATGACCTCTGTGCTCTAACCTCCACACAAGCTAAAACTGACACACTGCCTTTTTTTTTAATGTCACCTCATTTTTATGAAACAGTGTATTTCTTAATGCGTGTTATCTCACTGGAATTAAATACATCATGGCCACAAACTGAACGATCGGCCAGTTCTCATCTTAGCAGCACTATTCCAGTTTAAAAACTGACAAAGATAACGAACAAGAAAATCAGAACGATGTTGACAGGCAGTGCACACGGAGAAACAGTGAAGACGGTTATCTGACAGTTTGACCATTCCACTCTGTGGTGTACATTGAATCATCAACGGTATCGGAGCGAGATAAATTACAGACAGGAGGGATATAATAGGGGTGTTGGAGAGAGGGTACAACGGACACCGCAGCAACCCCACATTCACCCCTCCGTTAAACCCACCCGTAGTAAAAGAAAGAAAGAAAGAGATACAGAGGGAGAGACATGGGCGAAAACGAAAAAACGCAGAACGAGAAAGGAACTTTCAAGTGCCACCAGAAACTGACGTAATAAAAGTATGTATGGTATTTGAATAAATTACAAAATATTCATTTTCAGCAAAATTAGATTTTTGGTATACAGAATGTGCAAACCTATAAAATAGAGAAGTACAGACATGTCTTACATGATATTTAGAACAGACCAGATTTATGCCATACACAGTGCACAGACCTACGTCATACACTAGGTACAGACTTGTTATATAGAATATGAACTATGTAATACAGTAAGTGCAGACCTGATGTTTAGTGTGTACAGAACTATGTGTGACAGTGGGAACAGATCTCTTGGATGTAAATTAGAAATTATGTAATGAAGGAGAAACAGACCTGATTTATAGTATGTACAGGCGTCTATAAAACGGTAGGTGCAGACTTGTTATATAGTATATCTAGAACTATGTAATTCAGTAGGTATAGACCTGTTTACGTAGTATGTATAGACCTCTGTAATGCAGCAGATACAGGCCTGTAATATAGTATGTATAGGTCTATGGCATACAGCAGAGACCTGTTATATAGTATGTATAGGTCAGACAGTAGACGCAGGCCTGTTACATAGCCTATATAGGTCTATGTCATATAGGTCTATGGCAGACACAGTATGTGTAGGTCTACAGTAGGCACAGACTTGTTATATAGTATGTATATGTCTATGTCATACAGACGGTACAGACCTGTGATTTAGTATGTGCAGGTCTATATAATCTATATCTATCTATCTATCGATCGATCTATCTAAATAGTATGTACAGAGCTATGTAATATACTGGTTACATCTCTTTACATAGTATGCGTAGCCCTATGTAATATTGAAAATACAGACATGTTCTATTGTGTGTACAGAACTATATAATCAGTAGGTACAACCCTGTTACATAGAATAATGTAAAACGTTGGGTACATATCTGCTATATCATATGTACAGAACTATGTAATCCAGAAGTTTCAGATCTGTAAGATACCTATGCAGGTGAGTAGGTGCAGACATGTTATTTAGTATGTACAGACATATATAATACAAAAGGTACAGGTCTGTTACATAGTCTGTACAGACCTATACAGTACTGTATGTACAGATTTTGTTGTGTAATATCACAGAATTCTGTAATACAGTGGGTGCAGATCTGTTGTATGGTATCACAGATCTATATGATACACTACGTACATATCTGTTATAGAGTGTCTACAGACCTACAGAATACAGAAGAGCAGACCTGTGACACATAATGTGTACACACCTGTTAATACAACAGGTGCACCCATGTCTACATCATGTTCAGAACAGGCAAAATGTAATCATACAGGTGTGCAGACTTCTTGGTGACAGTGTGTATAATACAGTAACATTCAGTCTTTTATAGTTCCACCCCAAACAGTGTGTACATACTTTTATCAGTTACAATATGAACAGATTTATGTCAACAAGCGTGTACAGGCATGCGTCAGCTACAACGTGTAAAATCTTTGTCAGTCACAATCTGTACATCCCTATTTCCGCAAGCTCCTGTGTATGCAGGCGAGTATCATGCCATTATTATTATTATTATTGTTATTATTATCATTACTATGATGATCATTATTACTATATCTATCGTCATTATTATCATAGTCATCATTATTATTGTAATTGTTATCAACATAATTATTATCAGTATTACCATTATTGTTGTCATTATCATTTTCTTATCTTTATCAATATACTCATTGCTGCTGTTTTGTTATTATTATTATTATTATTATTATTGTTGTTGTTGTTGCTATATTGTTGTTGTTATTGTTGTTATTGTTGTTGTGATTATCATCATCATCATCGTCATCATCATTGTTACTATTATTGCTATCATCATTATAATAATAATATATTATTATTATTATTATTATTTTCATATGGTTATTATCATATTATTATTATTTCATTAGCATCATTGCTGTCATTATTGTTTATCATCATCATCATCAGCAGCAGCAGCAGCATCCTTAATCAATCAATCAATTAATTAATTAATCACTTTCTTTTTAGAATGCTTTTATAATGTCTGTCCTTGGCTAGACACCAAGCTCAAAGCACTTCACAGTCCACAATCATGCATATTAAGTATATATCCAATTATGTGTCAAATACTGTTTACATATCAATCGCAGCATGTACAGTCTTGTTGGTGCAGTGTATAGATCTTCATCAGTTTCAATGTGTGTAAACTCGTGGTCATGACACTGTGAGCTAAACTAAACCATTACAATTAGTGCATAAACAGATGACAGATGTGATCAGTTGCATGTGTTATCTGATTTGTAGTCGGCAAAGAATGTGTCTCGTCTCTCAACACTAAGGTGTGCCTATAATGTCTACTCACCGCTTGGAGCTGCTGAGAGCTGTTCACTGCCACAGTCAGCTGAGCCGAGGTGATGTTAGGTAGAAGAAGCGCTTTTGTCACTCTGATGTTGCCGCCGGCCATATCATGCACAAGGTGCTTGAGGGCGATCTCCTGGTCGTCCAGCTGCTTTATGGCCTTCGTGACAACCCTGGCGATGATCTGGTCCTGGTCTGCTGGTGACTGTGTAGAGAGGTACTGCCCTCCGACAGATTTGATGATTTGATGATGTCACACTCCCCGTCAGCAATGTTGGGGGGATGGACGGGTGGGTGATGGAGGGAAGTTGAGAAATGATGTTGGTCGGGTTGATGTGATGTTGAGGATTATGCTGGTTGTCAAGTATTGACGGAACTGCATTTGTGAGATGATGATCATGGCTCCTTCAATACTCCCCAGGGTCTGGAGAAACTGGCGCTGTGCAACGTCATCACGATGATCGCTGTCCTGGAAGCGTTCATCCTGCAGGCCTGCTGGGTTTTCTGTGAAAACTGTGCCTGCTGTTGATGGGGGGGGGTGGGGGGGGGGGGTTACGTCTGAAAAGTCGCCGAAGTCTGCGAGAAATGCGTTGAAGTGGATTCCGTCTGGCAGGGACAGTCAGTCCGGCAACATTCTCTACAGTATGGGGAACCCGATTTAAGAAAAGGGGCGGGAAGAAATAGTTAGGTTCTGGTAGGAGATCAGGGTATATGGATTGAATGAACGGGATCCAGGCGTCCTCTGGAGCACTCCCTGCCTGCAATGAACCATCACCATGTTTTTTTGTTTTCTTTTCATCAACCCTTGGTCGTTACCATCATCATCATCATCATCATCATCATCATCGTCATCATCATCATCATCATCATCATCATCAACAACATCATCATCATCACCACCATCATCATCATCATCATTAACTTTATTATTAGTTTTGTTATTATTATTATCACTATCATTATTATTATTATCATTAATTAATCAATTCATTCATTCCTTTATCTTTTTATCTAAAAATACACCCTATCATGAAATGAACAGTTGAATATTAAGTGTTCAGCCTGACCGATCTGTATCTGTCACCGCCAACCAAGGATGACACCGGGCAGTTCAGGTTCAATCCTCTCTGTGCCGTTACACGTTCAGACTGACCGATCTGTATCTGTCACCGGCAACCAATGATAACACCAGGCAGGTCAGGTTAAATCCTCTCTGTGTCGTCCAGTGACTGAGGCGATGACAAGGGATCTCTGCCTGTCTCTGTCTCTGCTGCTGCCATCTCCAGAGCTTAAACTCTCCCTCTGTGTCTGTCTGTCTCTCTGTCCATCTGTCTGCCCATCTACCTGTCTGTCTGTCTGTCTCTCTATGTATGTGTGTGTGTGTGTGTGTGTGTGTGTGTGTGTGTGTGTGTGTGTGTGTGTACACCCAGATCTCTCTCTGTCTGTGTGTGTCTCTCTGTCTCTCTCTGTCTCCTTCTCTCTCTCCCCTCAGTGTTTGTACACCAGGTATCTCTCCCTCCCTCAGTGTTTGTACATCAGCTCTCTCTCTCTCCCTCCCCCCCTCTCTCTCTCTCTCTCTCTCTCTCTGTGTCCATCCTATAAAGATTAAAGAGATAAATACATTTCACCTCATATATTTCTAGTTCATTAAGTGTCATTGTTTCCTTTAATGCAGAATGAAAAGAGAATTGTAACTCGCTCTGTAGCTATGTTCAATTTTACAGCACTAAAACGAAGAGAGTAATTGTTATCGGTTAACACAAAAATGCCAGAGTAATTTCAGGAAGAACATTTTATTATACAAATATTTTCTCTCATAATTTTCAGTATTTGCGCTGAGCGCGTGTGTGTTCTACTTTTGTTCTTGACCCCATTGCAGATTGGTCGGAGGCCTTTGCAATTAAACTATTTGAGTTTTGAGTTGGGGCCGGATGCAAAAAAGCATGTGTTTACTTATCTGTTACCCTTAGAAATAAAGATCATCATCATCATCATCATCATCATCATCATCATCATCATCATCATCTCTCTCTCTCTCTCTCTCTCTCTCTCTCTCTCTCTCTCTCTCTCTCTCTGTATTGTGCTTATTCTCTATCCCTCATTAAAAAAATATGTGTTGGTCTCTCTCTCTCTCTCTCTCTCTCTCTCTCTCTCTCTGTGTATTGTGCTTATTCTTTATCCCTCATTAAAAAAATATGTGTTGGTTCTCTCTCTCTCTCTCTCTCTCTCTCTCTCTCTCTCTCTCTCTCTCTCTCTCTCCTCTCTCTCTCTCTCTCTCTCTCATTCTGTAATCTCTCTCTCTCTCTCTCTCTCTCTCTCTCTCTCTCTCTCTCTCTCTCTCTCTCTCCATCAGTATACCACCTGACCGAGGAACTTACTGACATATACTGTGAATTTTCTTTTCTTCTCATACGCTTTTGGTTTCCTAAAGTTGTTACGGAGTGTGAACCAGCCCATCCCCCCCCCCCCCCTTTTTTTTTATGTGATCTTACTGTGTTCCTTGATTATACAAATCTCAACGTCAGATAACGTCCCTTATTATCATCACATCAGTGCACAACTAGAAATGAGCAAGAACCAGTTTGTATGGCCATGCAAAGAAGGACTTCGAGTCTGTCACCTTAATATTCAACATGCAGGTAACAAGACATTAGATATATCAACACTGATTTGGAATCATGGTAAACCCTTTCATATTTTAGGGCTCTCTGAATTCAGATTAACCACACGCATTAGCGACAATGATGTAACTATTCCAGGATATAGTGTACTCCGGAAAGATCCTGCACAAGTGAAAGAGATGGGTCTTCTTATCTTCATCAGTGAAACTTAGTTTCGAACGACTTCTACACCTAGAACGTAACGGTGTAGAATGTGTCTGGATAGAAGTTAAGCTGAAAAGAAACCTTTCCAGTTTGGTTGGATTCTGCTACAGGAACCTATCTCAAAGAGTAAACTGGGTCGACAAATTTATTCCGATGATGGATGTAGTCTCACTAGAATCCAAGGAAATTATTTTACTTGGAGACTGTCAGGCTGCTGATTCACGCACAAATATTTTACACATGCATGCATGAATACAGCCAATACTCCATTACACAACAGGCATCCACCTCCACACAACTCACAAGGCGCTAAACATCAGGTTTTAAAAGTTTATTTCCCCCAGTATCTCCTCTTCTCCCATTTTCATACACAGCACGGTGGGTTTATTATTATTCCGCCTGTTCACAGATCATAGTTCACTTTATATTTCTCCTGGGGTCAGTTCATCACAAATATCGGTACCTTCATTCCTCTTCATTCAATCACGAACGTCTATGGTGGACAGCATACATGTTTCCACCTACCCTTTCCGCTTGGTTTCCCCAGAGCATAACTCTATGGCGATCTCCGACTTCGCCTCTGCACCTTTGGACAGCATACCAACTATCTCTGGCTGTCTCTGGCTGTTCCTTCCGACATCTTTCTGGCAGGGGGGGGGGGGGGGGGGGGGGGGGGGGTATGGCTCCCGTAGCTCACCCGACTCTCCCTCCAGTCACAGCCTCGTCTACTTTGCTACTGCTACCAGAACGGCGTAGCTAGAAAACAAAATAAGCTATGATGACTATACTGCCCACAGTTAGCAGCAATCCAACATAAACACTTTTACAAAATAATTTCGATTCCCCATTTCACGATCGAAATGGATAAAAAAAAACAAAGACTGGAACTTTCATAGTTCCTTAAAATTGTATCAAATACTTACTCTTGTCTGAATCATTCCCTAGCAAAATACATGCGTAAGCATGTTACAAACTCATGTCTGTATTAATGGGCCTGACAGTCGGCGGCCTCTTTTCCATTCTATCAGCGCTGTTGCTCGAAATCTCTCTTCACACTCACTTCCAATGTGTTTAGCTTTTTTACCCAATTTTTCTTAACACAGCTCACATTCAAAACAAAGGAAGTGACCTGCCCTTTAAGAACGACAATCCTACGCCGTTTCCTTTTCACACATTTAACTCCCTTCGCTCGCGCTTAACCTTTCAACTACACAGGCGCTTAAAATTTTTCTTTCCGTGTGCCTGACAGAGACCTTAATATAGACCTTCTAAAAGCGCAAAACCAACGGGCGCAAGCACTCAATCTATTTAATCTGCACCAGCTCATCAAATCTCCAACGAGAGTCACACCAAACTCGAAGACACTTATCGACCATATCTATGTTTCAGATAACACTAACATAGCAGAAGCCTGCGACCCTGCCCTAAACTGTAGTGACCATTACCCAGTTCGTGTCACATGGTCCAAAAAACGAGTAAAAATTCCCAAAACGGGATACAAGACAATAACCTACTGTTGCTTTACAAACTTTAACAACCAAGACTTTTTGCATGACTTGCTTAACTCAAATCTCTCATCAGTTTTCAACATAACTGATCCAGATGTAGCTGTTGAATTTTGAATCAAAACATTTACAGAAATATATGATAACACGCCCTTTTAAAAACGATTAGAGTACGGCATGATCCCAAACCGGCATGGTACACTAAAGAGTCCAGGGAGGCAGGTTATCTTAGAGATCTGCTTAAACAACGTGGCTATGAAGAGGGATCTAGAATACTGAGAAATGCAATAAATTCACAGAAGCGCAGAGAAAAAACGAAATGTTATCGAGAACTAATATCATCAATCGGGACCCAAAACTGGTATGGAGAGCTATTAACGAGATTACAATCATCCTCTTCAAAATCAACTGTAATTAAAAACATCTCTGTTGAACAGCTGGACACCCACTTTTGCACTTTAGCCATAAAGTTGCCACGACAGATTCTTCCAGATCAAACGACCTTCAAAAACCGAAACGATATTACCATGATAAAAACATCACGTCTGAACTTTGTATTCCACCAATAACAACCTTTGAAGTTTATCACTACCTACCGCACCTAAAACAGTCGGGTACCTGCGGGGTGGGTGGCCTTGCCAACAAAATCCTCAAACTATCAGCTCCAGCAATTACAGATACGTTATCATACGTCTTCAATTTATGCATCAACAAAAATCATTTTCGCGATAGTTTCAAAAAAGCAAAAGTCATGCCTATCTACAAACAGATGAGAGCTCAGACCCTGCAAACTACAGACCAGTCTCAATCATTTTCACTATTTTGAAACCTTTCGAAAAGCACATAAACAAACACACATTACACCCGTTAATACATACCATTTGCTTTATCCACGACGGTCCGGGTTCCGACACAACCATTCATGCCACACAACCCTAATCAACCTGGTTGATGACTGGCTAAATAGCATTAACAACAACAGATATTGTGGTGTCCTATTCATTGATTTCAAAAAATCATTTGATGTGATAGACCATAAAATAAAGATTGTATGGCTTACCCACAAGAACTCTTACGCTTTTCACTCATATCTTACAAATAGGCAACAATGTGTGAAAACTAATAAACAACTTTCTCTTCATTTCAAAACACTTTCCTATGGCGTCCCACAAAGCTCTATCCTGGGTTCCTGACTGTTCACAATTTACATCAATGACCTACCTCTCCACATCACAACCACCTGTGAACTCTTTGCTGATGATACAACAATCCACACAAAAATCAATCTGAAGTTACTGTTCTTGTACAAACTTTACAAGAAAGTGCGAATGATCCGTGAAATGGACTGAACTAAATCACATGTCGCTTCACCCTCAAAAAACTAAATCCATGCTTATCACAACCAGACAAAAAAAGACACAAATTAAGTTTCCTCCCGTGCATCTTAAGGATGAACCCGTTGAAAAGGTTACATACCTAAAAGTGCTAGGAATCACAATTGATAACAATATTAGTTGGCAAGTTCACATAGCCTCACTGCGCAAAAAACTATCTCAGCAAGTCTATCAACTCTCCAAAATCAAACGCTTCCTCGACCTGCATTTACGCAAGCTCTTTTTTCAGTTTCATATTCAATCATACATAGACTATTGGTCTACTCTATTGGACTCTGCTAGTGCTAATACCCTCAAACCATTGCTAAAGCTACACAAGCCAGAATTCAAATCAGTCCTAAAAAGCAGTAGTCTCCTAGACTCAGACTATAAAAAGGTTCAAGTTCTCCCCTTAAGTCTGAGATTTGAACACAACAAATGGATCATAATGCACAGAATTGTGTCTGGGAAGGCACCTCAACATTAGTTCACAGATGCTCAATTAATTCCTCAAGGACTCTATCCAAACTTCATGTCCCTGTTTTCCTAGAATTGACTTATTCAAATCCAGTTTAACATATTCAGGTTCCTGTCAATGGAACTCGCTCCCTGAGTCAGCCAAACAACACCAACGGATATCAACCTTCAAACACCATTATTTTAACCAATATGTGTGCCAATACTTGCATACTCCGCCATGAAAACCACCACCAACCATCACCACTCTGTTTGCCTAATGTAAGAACCTGTCTATTAAAACTTGAAATGCACTTATTTTTCTGTTTAATAGGTATGTCTTATGTGTGCATGTGAGGACGCGCGCGCGCGCGCGTATATATATATATATATATATATATATATATATATATATATATATATATATATATGTGTGTGTGTGTGTGTGTGTGTGTGTGTGTGTGTGTGTGTGTGTGTGTGTGTGTTTTCCTACTACGTTTTGCCCTCTTGTCATTATGTCGTAATGCTTGTATTCTTATGCGACTATCTCTCTCTCTCTCCCCCCCCCCCCTCCCTCCCATCTCTCTCTCTCTCTCTGTCTGTCTCTCACAGTTCTGCTGGAGTGACTCGATTATTATCTATCTAAAAACCCCCCCCCCCCCCCCCCCCCCCCCCCCCCCCGTCCCATGGTGACTGGGCTATCATTATGCATATTTTTTTTTTCTCCATTTGTGCTTTTTTTTTCTTTTTTTTTTTGTGCTGGTGCTTCAAAATCGATTGTCTTGCATCTCCTTGTTATCTTTTGTTTGTCAGATTGTTTTAAAAACATGCTCTTTTTCCCGCACCCCACTCTCGCCTCTTTCTCCCTTTCCCTCCCTCCCTTCCTTCCCCCCCTCTCTCCTCTCTCTCTCTCTGCACGAGCGTTTACAAGTGGCAGTCGTGTTTATTCAGTGCTCTCCTTTCTGACGAAAATCTGTTAGTTTGATCGTCGTTATTTTTGGTACATAAATTCATGTAGAGAGTGTGCATCTGAATGTGATGGTGGATTGGTGAAAAGTTAGTGTATGGAGCGAAAATTAGTTTTTCAAAATTAGGGATTCTGGCTTTCGTTTTGTGTAAGTGCAGTTCACACTTGCTATCCCTTCATGCACGCTCTCCACTCCGGTTGCACGTGAAATCTGCTCCTTCATTGAACGCTGTGTGTGTGAAAAGGTGTGTGGTCAAAAGACATGAACACATGAAAACATTAGACATGAAAAATTCAAGCTGCGCTCTAAACATCCCAGACCTGGTTACACTCAGCAAACTACAGGCACCTGAAAAAAATGTCACAAAGCATGTCTGCTGTACATCAAACAAACATCATGCACTTTATGGATTGGCGCTTCGCGCAAATGCAGCAGAGTTTGCAAGTACATATTGCTGGAATGAAAGAAAACATCGACGGGAAATTTTCTGATCTAGAAAACAACATCGGGCGTTTTTTTTTTCTTCAGAAATCAGTGAGCTGAAAGACAGTGTTGCCATCAATGTTGGTGATATTAAGGAACTGAAAGAAGACAAGAATCTCATGATGGAAAGACTGGATCTCTTGGAGAGGAAGTTAGAGGCACCAGAACAGGATTCAAAAGCGTGCAACCTCAGATTCCTCAATGTGCATGAAGAAGAGTGGGAGGATGAGCGAACTACTACCCAAATCATCAATGATGCGCTGAACAACCACACTAACGGCAACAACTGGCAACATGACGACATCGCCAGGGCGTACCGCATCGGCAAACCATGGCTTCACAGAAGTGACCCTCGACCCATCTTGGTCCAGTTCTGTCGGTGGGCAGACAAGATGGCTGTCCTGGGAGACAAGGACCTCAGAGACAACCTGAGGACTAGCGGCATCAAGGTGGCTTCCAACCTTACCTCAAGACAAAGAGAGATGGTGGAGTTTCACTGCGGACTTGGCAAGATTGCCTAGCGGGAAGCTTCACGTCAGAGACAGACTCTAACCGATGTCTTCCCAGGACGACACTGAAGGACAATCCTTCTCAGTCCCGCGGGAACGTGGAGACACTTGGCCTCGACAAAGAACCCGTCAGGATACTGAGTAAAACAGTCACAGACGTGTCCGTCAACCCGGTGGCAAACAACCTCAAAGAAACAAACGCCACTACCAAGTTAGAGATAAAGCATTAGAAGAAGTAAGTTTTTACAAATTACTAGGACTTACTATATAGACAATAACCTATCCTGGTCCGAACATATTTCTACGCTTTGCAAAA
>JADBJO010014467.1:37500-47556 GCA_016801955.1 Conus betulinus
CCAATAATTCATCATTCGAACTGTTCAGTTTATACTCAAGCCAGATTATAATGAACCCCTCGTTGCGTTTGCGTGGCACACTGACTGGATTGTTTGGTAGATCCGCGCATTAGTAGATCTGCACAGCAATATAGGTCTCTATGTCGATAGATCTATGTACAAACTTACTTTATTACTGAGTTTGTAAACAGTCTGGCCTTAAGGTTGATAAGGCCACTGGCTGGGTGGTAGCTGCCGACCCTGTTGCACGCACTGCTGTTGATGCTGCAGCTGCTGCTGGGGCTGTTGCTGCTGAAGCTGCTGCTGTTCCTCGCGCTGGTCCTGCTCCTCTGTGTAGCGTTGCAGGCAGACCCAAATGTCCCTTTGTGCTCTTCTGTATAAATCTCTTGGCAACTGATGCAGGCAGCTGGACACCCATTTGCAGAAGTTGTGACACTCTCGGTCACCGGAGGAGGCAGGTCTCTGAACTGCTGCAGAAGCTGTTGTGAGAGTGCCAAACAGCTGGTTTTGCTTCTCTGTGGATGAAGCCAGGGAAGATATTAGCTCATGCTCACTTGCTATGCATGAAGTCTTGGGCCTGGAGACTGTAGTGGTGGTTGGTGTTGTGCTGGTTGGCATGTGGCCAGGATCATACAGGGCCTGTTGGGACCCTGGCATGTCTTCTGTCTGTCCGGCATCTGTGGCTTCAGTAGGTGGATTTGACAATGTGACTGGTGCTGTTACTGCTGTAACTGTGGCTGTGGCTACTGTGGCTATGGCCTTGGCTGCTATCTTTCCCTTTGAAGCTAACCAGGTTTCTGCGCTTGACTTCCACAATGTGAGGGACGAGGAACTGGAAGCTGTCATAGCTCAAGCCATCGCGCTTTGTGAATTCCTTATCACCTTGGCCGGACTTGGTCCTTCGGAGGCGGCTCAGCCTCGTACATATGCTGTCATACCAGGTCCGTATCTCTTTCATACTCTTGCCCATCTTCTGAGCCTTGTCTTGCCATAGTTTTTTATTCACAGCCTTGTTCATCCGGTGTCTGATTTTTTTTTTTTGTTATAGAGGCAATCGTTTGCAGAAATAGATTCTGCCATGCACACTTACTCCTTTTTGGGAGAGAAGTGTATGAAACCTGGGTTTCTTAGCTGTGTTTCTTTGCTGGCTGGCTGATTGTTGGGCGGCTTCTTTCTCGGCTTGTTTACTTGCAGGAAGGTTGTCATCTTGCTAGGTGGAAGCAGGCAATGGTTCTGTTTCCCATGGCGCCTTGCCTTGGAGGCTGTCCCTGTCTTTGAGGCAGGCCTATTTCGTTGCATGATGCTTCTCTCTCAGAGTTTCCATTTGGGGAGCAGAAATCGTAAAACAACTGGAACGGCTCCTTATATTGCTGCGAGAGCGGAAATGGAGTGTGGGTAGATCGTCATCGCAGCAGAGCGTGAGACAGTCAGTACCGATGCCGCCCTGTGTGGCAATGCAAACACACTATCGGCGCAATCGGGAACAGAACGGTGTTAAAGCGGCAAGCAACGTGCTTACCGCTCAAGTTACGTTGCACTCCAGATGTTCCCGACAGAAGCCGCTCGAGATACGATGCGTTCCCGGTGAACCCACGTTGATGCCGATCAACATACGCTCTAACGCCGCTCTAGTTTTGATCGGGGAGATCGGGGCTTTTCTTTGAACATGTTCAAACATCACTCCCGCTCTTCCCGACCATAACGTTCAATTCCCGTTCACTTCCTCATAACAAAGATCAGATTCCGCTCCATGCCGTTCCATTCCTGCTCTAGTCCCGTTTGTTGCCGATTTTGCCATTTTTTCGGAGCAGGAATGGATCGGCGCTCAGTGAAATGGGGGGTATTCCCATTCGACCGAGGTGTTATTTCTATGACAGAATAGTCAGTCGTCCTCCTCCTGGAAAAAGAAAACACGGGAGAGAAAGCAGCGGAACAAGATCTACGTGGTTTAGTGTAGTCTGCCAGTTAGGCCAGACGAGATAAACGGGAGGCGAGTGCAGCACACTGTTGTTGCGCACGAAGAGACCTCCACAAGAACGACTTGGAGGACCACGGCCCAGTGCAAGCTAAGTCTTACTGCACTGAAAGAACAGACACGAAGGAGGACGCTCTATGAAGGAGACAAAATCCTTTGTTTCTATCATTTCTCTCTTTCTTTCACTCTTTCTTTCTTTCTTTCTTTCACACCCACTGACAGAAAAATAAGGAACATCAACTTGAACGATCTCTGAATCTCCGCTCCTCTCTCTCCTCTTTCTCTCGCTCTCATCCTCGCTCTCGCTCTCTCTCTTCTCTCCTTCCCATCCCCTCTCCTTCCCCCCCCCCCCCCCCCCTCTCTCTCTCTCTCTCCGAGAAGGGTGGTGTGGGTTGGCGGGAGGGGAGGAGGTATGGGAGGTGGGGGGGTGGGGGGGGGAGGAGAGAATCCCACGACTCGTTTACTATAACTTCGAACAACTCCACGTGGTTATCTGATGATGATCTCTGATGACCACCTATGACCTTCTCTGCACTCTGCTCGTCCGGGCTCCACGCAGTCGGCCAGGATCTCGTTTCTCCGCCCACGGCCCGCAGGACCGTGCAGCACGTTCGGCCCCGACAGCGTGCCCGTGCTTCTGAGAGTCCCATCTTGTTGCCCGGTTGCTGCAATGACCGTCACGTCAAGCGCTACCGTAAGCAGAGCAGCGGTGGACAATCTTAGGACATGTGACGTGTGCAAAACTGAACGGAAGGGTACAAAGCAGTAGACCGTTTTTCTGGTTTGTAGGAAGTTGCAAAATTGAGGGAGACGAGAAGAGGGCAGTTTGTCAACACGGTACGGTGCACAACACACAGGGGAGAGGAGAATGGCAGACAGTTCTCCAGCATTAACGGAGTACAAAACAGAGGGAAAGAAAAAACCGGTAGACAAGCTTTCCCACATGTAACGGTTGTACAAAACAGAAGGTTAAGAAGAGAAGAGATGGTTCTCCCACATGTAAACAGTGTACAAAAAGAGAAGGTACAGAAGAGAAGAAGACGGTTTCAACATGCAACAGAGTGCAAAACAGAGGGAAAGAATAGTAGGAGACAGGTTTTCAACATGTAACTGTACGAAACTGAGGGGTCAGTATGGAGCATTAGACCCGTTTTCCACAAACTAATTATAACAGTGTAAAAGATACAGAAAACGAGCAGTAGACAGTTTTCCGTAAAAAAGCGTACAGAATTGAGGGATCCCAAACGAGCTGTAGACAGTTTTCGATATGTAAAAGCCTACCAAATTGAGGAATCCAAAACGAGCTGTAGTCAGTTTTTCAGTATGCAAAAGCGTACAAAGTTGAGGGATCCCAAAAGAGCTGTAGACAGTTTTCTAGCGTGCTTATAACACTGTTCAAAATAAAGAAGACAAGCAGCAGAACGTTTTTTTTTCAACATTTTATTATGTTTTAGAGAGAAGGTAAGTGGAAGCCCAGTTTTCAGCACGTAAAAATGAATAGAGGAAAGAAGGTCAGTAGATAATTTTTAGCATGTACCCACAGTGTATTAAATAAGATTAAAAAAGAAAAAAAAAGTAAAAAATTTTTTCCAAGATGATGTTACGGTGTTCAATATTGAGGGAATACGAGCAATGCCCAGTTTTTCATGATGATGTAACTTGTTGACAAAAATTGACGGAAAAGAAAGAGCAGTTGACAATTTCCAATGCTGAACAGGGAGTAACCGAGCAATAAACTGTTTTCCCACAAGTACAGAGGGGTAGAATGAGGTGACACTTTTCCCGCATGATGTCGATGGTAAAAACGAAGTAGACAAGATTTCCCACAATGTAGAAAGGGTAGAAGAGCAGTAGACAAGTTCCCAATGTGTAATCAAAATGTACAACGTACAGGGAGAGGAAAGGTAATCGACATTCCCACAGGTACAATGTATGAAACAGAATGGGGGACAGTGGCTCACAGCCTACCTCCTGGCCGTTGTCATCCACTTTTGTCCTCGCTGTGGTTGTTCACGGTCAACAGGAAGCGAAGCAGCGCCCACAGGGTGTCGCGGTTAGCCACAGGAAGCAAAGTCAGCAACAACCTCATGGCTGTTTTTTTTCCGCCTGCTTTTCTCGTCTTTGATTTCTGTCACACACCACACACACACACACACACACACACCGCACACCACACACGCATACGCGCGCACGCATACACGCACGCACGCACACACACACACACACACACACACCACACACACACACACACCACACACACACACATGGATCGGTGACGGCGTGTACGCTACAGCGTCTCATGTGCAGTGTCGGCGAAAATCAGACATGTAAATCGGTATCAGTCAACAGCGACAGGAACAGAGAGAAGTTTCACACTACACTTGATGAAGCATTTGGGCAACATCACCAAATAACAAATAGATGAAGAGCTACGTAGCCACAAAATTGAAACAATATTCCGTTGAGAACGATATCTGTATGATGCTACTTGTTCATTACTTTCATGTGTGTCCCCTTTCTCTCTAGAAGTGCTTCCATTTCGTTTTCCTCTTCATGGATTTGTCAAACGTAGCCCATAAAAGGTCTCCGTGGTCGGAGCTGGGCTATAAACAACACGATTTAATTATGTCAAAGTTACTGTTCCTCGAGTCTGTATTTTAGATTACGTCACTTGTGAATAATTTCCCTATCAGTTTTAAGGTCCATACATTCACATCTTCTCTCTCATCTCCTTACATGCCAAATAAGGTAATGAGACCAAAGTCATTATCCAGAGGGGATGCCCGGATGTCGTTTCTAGCAGTTATTTATCAGATATGGCCGTGTTTGTTTTTGAATAATTCGGTTGCGCTTTGTCATTATCCGGGGGTGATTAAATTCAAACGGTGTTGCTGACTTCTAATGCATGGCTTACTTTTTTGTTTTCGAGTCAAGGACCGTCAGGGTACTTGTTTTGTTTTTTTATGCTATTAAATGGGGTACAACATGTTGTGTGTGAGACATGTAGTTGGGTTTGGGTTTGTTCACTTTCTTCTTTTTTTTTCCTCCCCTCCTCCTACTCCTCCATTCCTCCTTTTTTCTTTTTTCTTCTCCCTTCTTCTTACTCTTCTTCTTGTTCTTCAATTTGTTTTTCTGTGAGTTTTGTATTCTCATGGGGAGGACTTGGGCTGATGGAGGATTGTAGACCGTGATTTTCCTTTTTCATGCGTGGCGACAGCCCTTATCGAGCGAGTGTGTTGTCAGCTGGAAAAGAAGAATGTCACTCGGTTTTCAGCTTCAGTTTCCTCAAGGAGGTGTCACTGCCGTGCGGCCTAGTCCATATACGCTACACAAATCCGCTCCTGCGTTTTAGCCACACTTGGCATGAATTGTTTGATGAAGAAGAGGGTCTAGTGGCAACGGACTGGCAGGATGTCTGACCTACGCTTAGCCCAAACGCGCTGTACATGGACCTTGAGCACCAACCTGCATCCAATGTCGCAAGAAAACCGTGCTCAGAAGAAACTTATGTTTCAAGTGCAGTGGAGACTCTCTTTGTGAGGTGAAAATCGAGAGAAAGGACAGAAAGTGGGACATAGGGTGCGTGCGTGGGGCGGGACTCACTGCGTGTGGTGGCCACGAAAAGGGCACCAGAAGCCCGTTCTGAGTCAGAAGGGGCTCGGGCATGGTCCCTGAAAGAACTCCTTGAGCAGAGTGCCCCTACATCGTGGCACGAGGGGCCCTCCGTCAGCTCACCAAGTAGCCCGCGTTGCGAACTGCCTCCCTTCAGTGGGTAACCCATGAACAACAACACTGAAGGACAAATAGACAGGTGCAAATGCTGGTTGATTTGTTGTAATGTAATGTCAGGGGAATCGAACAAAACAAAACAGCAAAAGAGTGCAAATTATTCAAAACCCAAAAGTGGCATCAGCGGCGTCTGGGAAAAAAAGTAAACCTCGAATGCGTTTTGTAACCCAAAGGAAATTATGAACAATCACTTGTTAGTTTCCCCTGTTGTGGGTGTGTGTGTGTTGGGTGTGTGTGTGGGTGGGTGTGTGGTGTGTGTGTTAACTATTGAACTTGGGTGTTTTTTTCCTCTGCAAACCTCATCCACCGCCAGCTCAGGGAAAAAAATAAATATTCGCAGGAGCAGAGCTATGTGAATATACATTAACGCAGAGCTGGATATAAAACAGGAACATTCTTTCTAAATGTGCGAACAGTGTTACACATTTCAATATAGATTGAAATACCAGCAGTAATGGTTGTCATTTGTGCAATCAAACGACCCCTGGTCTTCCCCCGGTGAACCCCCAATGGAAGCAGCAATTCAAGAGCCGTACATGTCTTTCACCATACGACGAACAACACCCACACGTGTCCACAAAATTCGCCCTCTGAGTGGATCGAACAAAGATTTACTATGTTGATGAATATGTTGTGGAAATCGAATGTGGAAGGTCAAATAATTACTGTGAAGTAAGAGATGAAACAAACATTTTCATCCAAAGCTGGTGCAAAAAAACGCATGATGACTGAAAGAAAAGGCAGGCTGGCTTGGAAGCTGCTATGTTTGAACTAGGCCTACTACTTGTCCGCAAAAATGCATGTGTCTCGACATCTCGCACTGAAGTAAAAAAATAAGCTACAGACGGCTTTCCCTCCACAATTCCATCCCACTTCACTCCCTCCTCACTGCCTCCATTTCCATCGCACATGTGCCATGTCCTCCTTCGGGCCCATATTAGCCCTAGTGGAAAAGACCGCCAATATCTCTCTGAACCACATGACACCATAACTAATGTTGGCCAAGGCCTCTCCATTCTCCTCTCTCGGGATCTACTTACCCTGATAAGAACCCGAGAAAGAAGTGGAGAGAAAAGTGGCACTGAATGAGATTAGCTACCTTGCTAAGATCATGATGCAACACAGAACGTGAGTCGAATTGGGGGCATTAAAATATTAAGTGTGTTTTTTTTTGTTGGAAACTCTACAACAGAACAAAGGTGTGTCAAAATAGTCGGATGTGTCCCTTTTTTTTATCGGACCATAAAGGGAACTTACAACAGACAAGAAGGCTGTTACCAAAATAGTGATCTTTTTTCTTCCACTAGTAGTTTTTCTATCGTCGTGAACATAAAGCCTGATATGCTTCTACCTTAATATGGATGGATGTTGGAAAACAGAGCCGAAGGCCCCACTGAAGTGAGGTGGACCATGGTGGGTGGTGGATGTCCTGGAACTCTTGTCACACAAAAAAACCCCTCTCCCCCAATCGCCTTCACCTATTCATACATCCGTGTATCCATCATTTATTCATCCATTTATTCATTTTTCAAAATCAAACAGGTTCACTTACCTGTTTCACTCCTCTCTTTCTTTGAAGACCCGACCCGGAAGAATGCCTACAACGTTAAGGCCTGAAACCAACATCACAGCGTGTTGTTTGTATTGACCATGGCATTACACTGTGTTGAATGGCATTACACTGTATGGCCTCGAATAATACTGTATACATGGCAATACACAGTATGTTATGGCATTTTATAAAATTGAATGGCTTTACACTGTATGGCATGGCATTACACAGTATTGTTTGGCATTACTCTATATTGAATGGCATGGACTGTATCAGTTGGCATTTACATTGTCTCATATGGCAATTAATGCTGTATTGGCATGGCATCACAGTGTATTGTGGTGACATTACGCTATACTTAATGGCACTGCATTATATTGTTTGGCATTACAACATATCAAATGGTCATCGCCACTCTATTGTACAGCATCACACTACCATGTGTACTGCATAGCATTACACGGTAGGATTATGGTTTTTAATCTCTATTGAATTAAATTACACGGTATTCTATGGTATTACACTGTACTGGATGGCATTACACAAAAGCACAGCATTCGATGCATGACTTTTACATTTATTGTATGGCGTCGCATTCTATTACATAGATTTACACCATATGCACAGCAGCTCCTACAGACGCAAAAGGCTTGCTTTTATTATGAAAACTGATTTCACTATTGCCATTCCTGCGGCTAGCAGGACTTTCTTCATATCATTTTTCACATTCTCTGGTTTGCTGAATAGTAGAGCACGGCTTGTTTTTCAGCAGTGGAAAAACAGCAAAAAAAAAAAAAACGAAGAAACTTTATCTTCAATACCTCGGTCAACACCAGAGCGGATCACAAAAAAAAAAAAACGAAAGAAGAAGAAACTTTTATCTTCAATACCTCGGTCAACACCAGAGCGATCTTTCATACCACTAAATAAGTGTACTCCTCAAGTCGCTGCTTCCTGTTTGCGTCTCTAGATGCTGCTTTTCAATTCTCGACTAGAAAGTACGAAATGGTTGGTATGTTGATGTCTACTGTACCAGCTATTTCGTCCTCTCGAGCTGTTGTAGCATCGCTAAAACGTTATTGTTGAACATCTCTAGATGGAATTGGAAGACGTTAAGACTACATTTACATCGAATCCATCCTGTGTCTCTAAGAAGTGTCTTCCATGAGCTAAGACGCATCGTTCTTTGACTACCAGACCTGCGTGTTAAAAAGTGAAGATTCAACCCTTGTGTAAAAAGTGAAGAAGAAGGAGAGAAGAAGGGAGAGTAAGGATAGCGCCCCCCCCCCCCCCCCCCCCCCCCCCCCCTCCCCTCAAGTGGAGAAGGAGGGCAATGGGGGAGGGACTGGGGTAGGTAGTGGGGGATAGCCCGCTGCTGCGTGAGTCAGATTTTTAAGAATTATGTTTCAACGAGAATGCCCATTTTCAAACACGGGACTCACAGAAAGCAAGAAACACAAATATCAATGTGACATGGACGTGAAGGACTCGGTAGGGCCCTATCTGCCCCCCGTACAATAACGCGCGTAACGGAGGATGGATTAGAAACAAGAAAGTTCCGTCACGGAAATCCCACCCCCACCCTCTTCCCACGGTCCGACCGTCCGTCACGACACGGCCTAAGACATACAGTCATGTTGACAGTGTGTCAAGATTATGTATTTTCTCCCATCGCCTCACTCACACACTTCCGCTCACTTACCGTGAGGTTCCGATGGTTCGTGCGCAAGCCGTGCTGACCACGTGGAGGCACTTTGGGCCCGTTTCTCCAGTAAGTACTTGAGGGATGCCTGGCGTCTCCTCCCTGTGCGGACAGCAGACCTGGCCTCTCGATCATACCTGTTACTCCCGGACTCTTTGACTCTCCTCCCATTGGATAGCGATAGTCGGCGCCTGGCACCGCTCTCGGTGAAACCACACAGCTAATTATGTTTGCCAGATAATACTTACAGCACCTTGTTTGTGCAAGATAAACGTAACGCCAACAGCAGTTCATAATGTTTACGACTATACGTTATCAATTATGTCACAGGAAATACCTTCAGCGATTTGTGTGTGCATGCAATAAAACGTCACGTAATCAAAGCACATGCAACGAATAAACATCATCAAATCATATGCCACGATATTACGATAAACCATCAGCGAATTCCTATCTCGAATATATATGTCCCGCATTCCATATGCCTACAGATAACACCTCCGCAATTCACATGTTAAAAATAATACGTCAGGAGAAGTCTATGTTCACACAAATACAACGTCCTAATTCATACATCACAAATATACATCCGCACTCATAGTCGCCGATAACGCTTTGTCAGCGATCATAGTCCACACAAGGTAAAAACGTCAGCAATTCATTTGTTCCCCGGAAAAGGTCAATGCAGTCTGACACTTCACTGTTAACAACACGGTCAATTGTAAATGTCAAATGGAATGGGTGAGTTAATTGTTTTTTTTTTTTTTTTTGTGTGTGTGTGTGTTGTGTGTTTCTATCTATAGATATAGGGTATATAGATCTAATTAGACGAGGCTCCGTAATCTGTCAAGGGATTGTGTAAATAAGTGAAAGAGTTCGTGCCATAGCGGTGATGTAACCCTGCCGTTCCATTTGGACAGGTTTTGCTACGCCCATAGTAAGGCTGAACACAATCTTCAGTCGGTCGAAGCATGTTCATCATGATATGTTATGGGAGCTATTCCAAAAAGTTTAGGTTAGTGATATGTGCATACGGTG
>JADBJO010014468.1:5000-7500 GCA_016801955.1 Conus betulinus
ACAATATTGGGGCTGTTTTCCCTATATCACTGCAATCAACGGGTGAAGTGACTTCTGATTCATTCATGTAATACCCAAGATGAAGAAGACTGATATCTACCTTGATTTTTCTTCTACGCATCGCTGAAGTGATTCTGCTTGCCATGCTGAGTCTCCTCTGGCAGTTGGCCTTTAGCGTCCTGACGCTGACTGCTTTCTATGGAATGCAGGCGCTGAGGTTTGTGACAGACAAGCCTTTGTGTGGCTGTGTACAGCGACTTGTTCAGTACACCATTATTACACATGGCACATGGATGTTGAAGTCTAGCAAATATGGTATGTTCAGAAATCAAAGGAGAAGTGCATTTCGGAGTTAGATTTATCTTCTGTCGTTGTGTTCAACGCTCTGTCTGTTAGCAGATGATATCGTTTTGGATTGACCATCCAAAATTCTTTTTTTTGTCTTCCCTCCATTATTTTCTTTTGCTTTTTTTTTTTTTTTCGTTCCTTCTCATCCTTCTCCTCCTTTTCTTTCCTTATCCTCCCCCCTGACATCGTCTTCGTCTTCTACTTTTTCTTGTTCTTCGTCTTCTTCTTGATCTTGTTGGTTGTTGTTGTTGTTGTTGTTGTTCGTTGTCGTTTCGTTCTTCTTTTTTCCCTTCTTCTTCTTCTTCTTTTCTTCTTTCTTCTTTCTCTTCGAAGAAACATGAAAAGAACAAAGAACAGACCTGTTTCCTCACCCTGTCCATTTCTACTGTCTCTCTCCTATTTGAATGGGCAGCTGGAAAGGCTCAGTGATGCGGCATTTATGTATTCTCTGCTGCCATTGAGAGCATCGATCAATGCATAAACACGTAAATGTCTTGTTCGAATTCTTTTGCCATGTAACATAAATAAAATAAACAGATCCATAAATAAATGAATAATAATAGATAAGCAAATAATATGCAAAGACGAAACAAACATAAATAAGCAAAAAGATGAATAGATAAATATATGGATGAATGAAATGAATAGATAGATAAATAATAAATAAATAACATAACTGAATGAATCAATCATAAGTAAATAAATAATAAATAGTAAATAAATAAAAATAAACAAATAAATAAATAAATAATAAAACAAATAAACAAATGAAGATTTAATAAACTTTTTTTTTTTTTTCTAGAAACGAATATAAACACAAAAGAGTGACCGCTACTTCTTGGAACCAGTTTCTATCATTTCGCCTTTTATATTATCAGGAATCCAAAGACTTGACAATGCTTTAATCCCACCATATAAAAACAAATGTACGGGCACAATCTTGCCTGTGATTAGTAGTCACATATGTTCACAAATGTCTCATTGACCCCCCCCCCCCCCCCCCACCCCCCCCCCCAACACATAAAAAAATGACAAGATATAGGTGCAAGAACAAGATTGATCACCTTTGACTCGTGTTGTAAGGTAAGCGATATTAAATTAAGTAAACGTCATTCTCCGACAGTTTGTTTACGGGGCCAACTCAAAGTAGCAGTCAAATAAAACTCAGTCATGTCAATAAAAAAAAAACCCAGTAATACTGTGAATAGAAAAGAAAAATATTACTCATGGTCTCTTTGCAGTACGTTCCTTCAATGATAAATTCAGCTAACTTCATCAGCATTTTGTTCGTTTCTAAGGAAAAGGGAATACTAAGCTAAAGTGACAGATAAATTTCTTTTTCCTGGTTACCATCATGTGTACACTTCTATCACATTTTCGAACATGCGCCCTTGGCTGCCCAAGGGACGTTAATCTGCCAACGACAGCATTCCAGTGAACAAGGTTCTTGGATGTCCTTTCTGCTTCTGTTTATATCCGTTCTCCTTGGCTCTGTCTCGGTGTCTCTGCTACAGCTGGTTCTGGGTCACCCCCCTCTTTTTTGTCTCCCCTGTGTGTCCCAGGGTCAGAGGCGGATCGTTGATGTGGATACTGGTTTCCTTGGGGAATCTTCTAACAATATCCGCTTCCGCCTCAGAAACTTACATAATTGCTGGAGTCTGGCCCCAAACTTCTTTCATAATGTATCTTGTTTTACCGCATTCCAAGATCTGATGAAATTCACAACACTTATGTCATAATCAATAAAGAGTCTGCCCCTCTCTGGGAGTACGATGTTTCCAGCCCAGTCTTCTCTTTGGAGGTATATTTGTTATTTGCATCTTGATGAAATGAGAGAATAGATATGAGTATAGAACAAGATGTTTACATACTGGTGTCTAAAAAGAGCCATTAAAAAAGAAAAGAACGAAAGAAAGAAAGAAAAAGAAAGAAATAAAAGAAAGAAGAAAAAAAAGAAAAGAAAGAAGAAGAAAGAAAGAAAGAAAGAAGAAGAAGAAGAAGAAGAAGAAGAAGAAGAAAACATTCTAACCATGATTAAAGCAAGGATTAGTGACATTCTTCTATTAACTATTTTCCACCACTTTCAGACACATTTCTGCATGCAAAGTCAATCTGTTTAGAATATTAACAGGGAGTAGATATATATATATAT
>JADBJO010014468.1:12500-22500 GCA_016801955.1 Conus betulinus
TAACTTTGTTTCATGTCTTTATTTCATCTTTGGCACGTTTTGTCTCCATTGTTTTTATTCTTTTTTTCTTGTTTGTTTTTGCAATCCATTTTCTTTTCCGTTTTTTTTTTAACACCCCGGCTTTTTCTGTAAAATAATATGCATCGTGTTTTTTATTTCTTCCACAAAATTCCTCGAGGAGGAGGGAGGGGGGAGGGGGAGGAAGGAGAGAGGGAGAGAGGAGAGGAGATCAGGAGTGAGGGAGAGAGAGAGGAGGAGAGGGGAGAGAGCGAGAGGGATGCGAGAGAGAGAGAGAGGCAGGCAGCAGCCAGACAGAGAGCGTAGGATAACTGCCACTGAGAGGACACAGAAAGAGACAGACAAGGCAAACAAAACAAACAACTTAATACTATTGAACAAAATTACATCGAAGTAAAATTTACGAGGCTATTTTGTTTAAAATCAGCTTCATATTTGGATAGTACCGAATCAATTGCTGTCCTTTTAAAAGACAGTGCAAGAAGGAAGTTTGTCTAAGTGGTGGTGCCAGACTTGTCGCGTCACAACCATTTCAAAAAAACCACCCATCCCACACCTTAAAAAACATAACTTCCAATGCTCAGCCAGTGGAAGATACCGTTGATTGACTGGTTATCAGCCTTCTGTATTTGTCCGTTCCCCACACGCGTCAAACTCTTGTTCTATTATTTGGTGAACCTTGGGCATGATACAAAAACACGTCCATTCTGACGCACGGGACATGCTCTGCTATGCCGTACCACAACATTCCCAGTCAGTAATCTATGCAGATGCTGGTGTGTTGTGTGGAAAACAGTCCATTCGGCAGTTGTGAAAAAACGAGTAGGGGGCAGGTGTCAGAAATACACGATGGAGGCTAGATCCCTGAGCACTCTGCCTCTATATTACATAGAAAGTCAGGAAGTTAACTGAATCCATATGGGCCATGCTGCAAGGGAAGGGTGGAAAAGTTTTCCATATGGGTGGGTTTCTCAGTGTGAAGGGCAGGTGGTGCGGGGGGGGGGGGGGGGGGGGTTCGGAAGGATGGATATAATGGTTTTGCATGTCGCTAGCATCAGACCTGGTCGATTGGAAAGCGTGTTATATGTTACAGAAAAAAAATATGTGCTCTATGACATAGACCAGGGGGATGAGCACAGAAAAAGACCGAGGAGCGTGGACCCAGGGCTGTCCAGTCATGTCATAGGAGTTAATTTGCATTTAAATTTTCAACTTCTCGCTTTCCTCTCTGCGTATTTCACGTCGTTCTGTTTTCACTTTGCTTTGTTGACAAGAGGCGCAAATGGCTTTCGTCGCTTTGTGGGTCAAATGCGCTGCTTTTTTAGTCATTTACTCTGTCTTAGCTAGAAGTTTTACAGAATACTTTGTTCTGTTGTGGATTTGTTCCCTCCCTCTGTCCCTTGCGCTCAGTCCCCTCATATAGTAATTTGATAGCATATGTGTGGTAGGTACACAAACAGTCTCCTGGTAGCGTTTGTATTAAATGGTAAGCCTTTGACATTTCAAATGAGTAATGTGGAAAACATATAAAACTATCTTTAAGGCCACCTCTGCATCGCCCCATGCTCAGACCTAAATATTACGATACTGTAGTATTGTTGTTTGAACTTCACCCTGTGGGTCATTTGGCATCAAGGTATCGTAGAACGAAAATAGTACGATGTGAGGACAGAAGGAAAACGCTATGCACTGATAGTGGACGTTGCAGAAAGAATGAACAATAGTATTGGATTGGGGGACAGATATGCCTTATTCGTTAATAAGGTATCTCTAAAAAACAAAATTGGCCACTTTATGATGTAGTTAGCGTTAGTTGTGTGTGTGTGTAGTGTGGGTGTGCTGTGGTGGGGTGTGTGTGTGTGTTTGTGTGTTTGTTGATGTGGTGTGTTATGTGTGTTTGGGTGTGTGTGTGTGTAGGTGGGTGATGTGTGTGTGTGTGTTTGGGTTGTGAGGTGCCTGTGTGCGACGTGGTGGTGTGCTGTGGGGTCTGTGCGCTGCCGTGAGTAGCGCGTGCCATGCGTGAATGAGCTGGGCTGCGGTGAGTTGAGGCATCTGGGTTGGTGGTAGGGTGTAAGCTGTGTGTGATTCGTGTGGGTGTGTGTGTGTGTGTGGTGTGGGTGTGTTGTTGTGTGTGTGAGATGAGATGACCAGAGAGAGAGATGAGAGCTCTCTTTGATGATTCTTGGCTGGAGATTCGCACTCGTGTTGTTGTTTGACTGTGCACTGAGAGTGTTGATGTAAGAGGGCATAATGAGAGCACCAACCCAAATAAATTGAATTGCATATGGGATAGTTAGTGTACACTCACAGTTCCGAGTACAACCGACAAAGGATCGTGTCTTGTGTGAAAAAATTGGCCAGGTACGAATTAGTGCAGAACAGGAGTGGATGATTTATCCTAGAAAAAATAACACCGATTAGATAATAAAGTATCTAGCAAAACTTCATGAGAGATCGAGATGACTGAGCGGAGCGGAAGATTGATGAGGAGAGAGGAGAGAGAGGGAGGGACACAAGGAGAGATGATGAGCATTGTCCGGCAGGTGTGAGGAGATGGGAAGGAGATCGGTATAAACGAAATCCAATCAATCAGTTTAAGGCAGGCCCAAATCTAGTGGACAGGAGGTGGTATCGAATGACCCCTCCTCCCCCGCTCCCAACTCCTTGGGCGGTGTTCAGCTGAAAGAGGGGCCAGGTGACTATGGCTTGGTCGCCAGTCATTCTTCCAGTTCCTTTCCAGTGATTTTGCTGCCAGTTTCAACCTCCTATCCCACAATCTCCTTTAAACTCCTTTTTTCTTCTCGTCGTGTTATCCCCTTGCACTGTACATTCGTTTCCTTTAAGCGCTTGACTTACCTTGCGCCTCTTAGACGCTGAGAGAGAGAGAGAGAGAGAGAGAGAGACTGGAGAGAGGGTGCGATGTGATGGGTGAGAGAGTGGAGGTGAGAACGATGGAGAGAGGTGGGTAGTAGGAGTGACTCAGCACGAGCTGCGAGAGCCTGTGAGGTTTGAGCAATTTGCATTGAGACGAGATGCTAGGTTAGACTATGAGGAGAGAGGACACGTTTCTAGTCTGTAGACCCAGCCCTCCTAACTACAAGAAGATTTCTTGATACGGTTTGACCCAGTCATGGACCGCCATCAGTAATTGTATCCTGATTTTTAGATTCTTCCGACAGAATTATATTCCTCTCCAGATGTATTTATTTTGTGAGACATCGCGGAACAGCTGTCGGGTCTTACATAACGGTGTGCCATCTGCACACCCAAATGTCCCATGCCCCCAGGAGAAGTGTGGAGCTAACTCCAGGATTCAAAAAGAAGGAGACCTAGGTTTCTGACAGTGAATTTATTTTAAGTGACATACACACAGAAAAACGATAGAGGGGGGGGCACACAAAAGGTACCCCCTGTACATACGAATACATAACATACTTACGCTACCGATCACTCCCCTGCAGACCGACGACGAGAGACGCTCGAGCCCTGAGAGGGATATCGAGACCAATCCGAGACTTCCCCCGACCCTTTGACGCAGAGAGACGAGGACGGACTTGCCCGCGATGCTGATGTAGAGCGAGATTCATTTCCGTTTGTGGGTCGAGGATAAAATTCTAATTAGTGTTTGCGATTGAATTAGGTACACGTTTTCCATTGGAGTCATACTGATCCATTCCCCCCTCTCCATTTTAGGGACAGACAAAGAGAAGTGGGTTCGCTGGTGAGACAGACAGAGGACCGACAGCCAGACAGACAGACAGATACAGTAGCGAAACGGGAGACAGAAAGAGAGAGTTTGTAGGTGGGTAACGAGAGAAGAGAGCGGACTCTAGATCTCCGCGATCAACTGCAACACCGCTGGATTCAAGAGGACAAACGGATCCCCTGAAAGCTCGACTGACTCAGTTCACCAGAGGTCTGAGATAAGTACTTTGTCATCTCGAATTCTGGATTTCGTACTGCCCTCCTGGGGCTTTCGGGTGCACTATGCATTGCTTCAACCAAAATTGCTGTAGGGCAAGCGGACTGGGTTCAGTGTGTGTTTCTCTGTAAGGCGCCATACAGTTACTTCGGTTTACCGATCTGTGCATCTTGGGTTGACGGTGGGTTTGCTAACTTGCTTCATGACCTCGAGTGCTGCTGAGTAAGGTGTGAAGCCCTGGTCAGTTGAATGCAAAGATGAACAGAGAGAGAGAAGAGACCCCCCCCCCCCGACCGAGAGCTATGAGAGACGAGACGAGAGAGAGGGGCGGGGGGAGTGTTTGCTAGAGGAGTGGATGTGGAGAGACGGATGACAGAATGAGAGGGGAGATCAGAGACCAGAGAGAAGGATCACCACACCCACACAAACCACAAACACACCAAAAACACACACACACACAACACAGAGACGGAGAGACAGTGGATGAGCGCGCCGAGGGGATTTTTAATGATCTGGAGCGAGGCTTTTCTGAGAGCTCTGAGAGATTCGAGTGTATGAGAGAGAGAGAAGTTGACTGTCTTCTGTGTGTCTCAGTATTCCTATCCAATTGACCCCAAGGAAACGATTATTCGCCCGTGACACTCAACTTGCGTCGTTTTCCATACTTACTGCGGACACTAACGTTGTATGAGGCCAGCACACCACCTACGTACACTTCCCATGTTCCTTATGCCTCCACCCCTGCCATAACCCTTCATTCGATGGCTGTTTCCTGATCAATAGTAACATTACTATTGTCAGCTTGTGTTTATTTTGTTGTTCATTTCCTTCCTATCCTTCCCTCTCCGCTACGTTCAGTTTCACATTTTCAGTTACTATTAGCTCCCCCCGCCCCCCCCAGCTCCCCCCCCCCCCCCCCCCCCGCTTTGAACAAGTAAGAAAGTGTCACTATTTCTCTGATTTGCTGTTTGTCCTAAAACCAATACAACTGACGCAGCATAACAACCAACATATTCTGAAAATGTTTAGTCTGTTCATGATCCCTTTGAAGGCGAGAAGCCAGCTAAGTTGCTTTAATTTATTACGTGGTATCGGTCAACCAAAATGGTGTTAAGTATTACAGTCCAGCCGAATCGAAAGAAGGCCACTTCCACATCCGGTGTTAAAAGCAATCAAACATGACACCCAATCAGAATTTCAAACAAAAAAGCCTCTCCTCTGTGGGATTCTTAAAGGGGCTGCTTGCTAATGCATTGGGGTACTCAAAGATGGGTGGATTGTAGGACAGGGATCGATATCTTCTTCCCTTTACTAGTCGGTAGTTTTCATCTCACACATTATGGCTGTTACGAATGTGTGTACAAGTTCGTGTTTGTGCTGTCTTGACTACCGGACCTGAAAGAAGTTTCTGGATGCGTGTACTACACGTCTTTTTTCCCTACACACACCACACAGGGACACACGAACCTAGATAGCCACGGTATCATGTTAAGTCCTGCTTCTTTCTTTCCTCTGCTCTTTTTTTTTTTTTATTTTACTTACTTACCATTAAAACTGCCATACCATCAAAATCATACCAAAGTTACATGTTACTATTAGGCTAAGTAAGTAGGCACAATCAGTTTTAGTACAGCAGCCACGTCCAAGGAGCCTCGCAACAACACTAGCTACTATTGTGTCAGTCATCAAACAGTATATTTTTGTTTCTTGCACTGAGGCTACACTGGCACCCACTCACAGTGGTCACCACAAAACAGTCCCTGCACCTGTTTGGCCGTGTCTGGCATGTCACACACAGTCTTCACAACAGATCAGACTTGAAGCCACTCACGGAGAACAGTTCATGGAGTCCATCCAGGGACTCCCACTCAACAGAAGAACACACGTCGTGGTCCCGACGGAGAAGGAAACCCTTTAATTACATTTGGATGGTCTACTGACACAGTGACTCGGTCACAGAGCCCTCTCCACCTCAAACCCCCATGGGGCGGAGACAGTGGCTGGGGCTCGGGCTGCACCTCACACTCCGGTTGGCAGTCACCACAGGTCCAGCCTCGAGGGCTTCCACCAACACCTGGGAACCTGACTGCCATTGAGACCACTGCCTTCAGTTTCCCTTCGGCGCGTGTGTGTCTGGACAGTTTGCTCGCACCAGTAGCTCTTTGGAGTCTGAAGGCGAAATCCTTCGCCTCCACTCGTACCCCGGACTAAACACCAAACGCAGGTGAGTAGCTGTCATGGTAAACAGGTCAACCGGTTTTTCAGGTTTACCTTTTCCGGTCCAACGTGTCTGTCCCTGAACCGTGCGGATGCCGGACGAAAGATGATCCGTAACACTGGCAGTCTTTGTCTTACTGGCAACTGTTTGCCTTCTGTTAGGTCGTTGTGTCTGTTTAACATAATAACATGCTTGCAGTGTCGAACTGTCAACCTTTGAAACATACATAATACGTTGGTTCGCGTGCAGTCACAAGCAATGGACTAACCTCGGTTAGCAGCAGAAAAGAAAAGGCTGGTCAGCCATATATTTGAACAATTCTTGTCTTTTCGCTTAAAACGTGACCCCTACAAAGGTAAATATTTTGGTACACAACGAAATACAACTGATCCTTTCCTTATGACATCTTTGAACAAATGCTTTGTGAATAGCAAGTTACTCAATGGCCTTTTCGCTAACTTTTCCAAACAACTCCCAAAAGTACACCTTTTTTTTTTCTTCCAATTTCTTATAAAATATCTGGTTGTGTAGAGTCTATGCTGCCGAATCGACCTACTAATATGTCCATATCGTTTCTACTCTGTACTTCCGCCTAACACATAATAATCCGATTATCTGAAAGTCCATTATCATACTATCCATTTGGCGAGCCTTCAGTGTGCCCATCGCACTTGTACAGCCCCAATGACTGTGGAACCACTTCCTGCAGGGACTGTCCCCACACATGAAAAGCTGAGGGCAGAGACCTGGCTGCCACACACGCGCCGAGGGAAAGGGAAAACGCTGTATGGATGCACTGGAGGGCCTCCGCCGTACGCAGCCTTCGTCAGTGAACGAAGAAGAGAAGAAGAGACAATACCTCATTACCATTATCTCACAGTCTGAGCTAATCCACGCGTCATATCACCACTCGAAGATCTGGTTGTAGCTAAGGGTATAAGTAAAGACTGTGGTTTTTTTTCAGAGAGGTCGATATCCAAGTATTAGTGAGTTTCACGTTCTTTTCTCCTTCTGGTCAGCCCCAGTTCAATCCTGACCTGAAGGCAGCAGTTTATCCAGTTTTCAGTTCATGCATGTTATTTTTTGTCTCATCCTCCCGCGCCCATCCTGTGGGGATTGCCCTCAATGCCCTCTTTCAGGTTTTTCAATGCACAGGCACACACCAGGTTGTAGTGTTGTGCATCCTTACATTTTCAGCAGTCTGGTCTACAGGGAGAAATGGACACCCATGGTCGTTACGAGACAGCCCTCAGCATCAGACACGGACACCACTGCTGAACATCACTGCTGAAGGTCACCTTCGGGAATGTTTCAGTGTGGCTGTTCTAGTCATTCAGCACGCCGATGTCATCCACTTCAAACTGATCCATCTTTGAAAAATAAACGTTTAATATCATGCAGGCTTTTGAATTAATGCCATGTTTCAGCTGATTACAAAACTAGGTAACACGTACATATGTTTTATAACTTTATGATATGGACAAGAATAACGTATATCTACGTGATTATATCTATATATAATTATATATATATATATATTATATATCTTATTATCTATATGTTGTGTGTGTGTGGTGTGTGTGGTTGTTTGTGTGTGTGTGTGGTAGATATATGCCGACATTACATAGTAGAGTAGTGGGGGAAAAAACAAGTGCAGGCTAACAATTGTTTCCGTCATATATGTAATGACTTGGCAAAGATTTTTTTTTGAACTTGGTGGTAAAAAAAAAAAAGGGGTGGGGGGGGGGATTGGAGGTTGAAGGTGAATCGAAATGGACACACACAAACTTAGAACAATATCATCATAAATATGAAAACCCTTCACTAGCTGCATGCAGGGAGCCATGGCAATCCCTCCAGCAAGGCCGATCTGTGCATTGGTGTTGATGTCGTCTATTTACATTAAATTCATTTATTAATGTTTCTAAGAAACTAAGCATATTTACCAGTTAATGCTTATCACTTTCTGTGGTGACTTCTAGACGCTAAGAAGTCAATGGTGTACCCTCTTTCAAGGACTTAACATCCACGTGGCCTGCCCGTATATTCCTATGTCACACTGTACACAGAGACATACCTACACATGCGTGTGCCCTTCTCACACCCTCTCTTGGACAAAACACCCAGCACCCACACACGTAAGCGCGCACTCACAAGCGTGCACACAGGGCACATAACATTTGCCCTAACGGGAAACTGTCCTTCCCTTGAAAGTACCTGCAAACAAAGGAAAACACAATGTTTGGGTGTTCTTTGGTCTATCCATTTTCTCTGTTTGTCTCTTGCATGCCTCCAGTAAATGCGTTTCTAGCTTACAAATAAATACTAATGTTCAAGTGCTTCCGTTTTCTGTTTTGAATGATTCTGATTACAGAGCAACATAAAGAAAAAAAATAAAAAAATAAAAGAAAAAAAAAAAAAAAAAAAAACAAGAGACAAGTAAGAGGAGGTTGTATTTTTTTTTTTTTTTTTTTTTTTTTTTTTTTTTTTTTTTTTTTTTTTTTATAGATTTTTATAGTTAATGGACAGGTTTTTTTTTTTTTTTTTTTTTTTTTTTTTTTTTTTTTTTCCGTCACACATTTTATTTCAAGCAGAGATACATATACGCAGAAGAGGACAGTGCGCAGAGATTTTCATACATACATTAAACTGATGTTACATTTTTTTTTTTCACCAAAAAGAAAATATAATAACGATCAGCGTCTTCGTCAATTTGTAAGACTGCTACTGTTGTGATGGCAAATAAATAAGAGGGAAAGCACAGAAGGAAAGAAGACTAAACAAAGATTTGGAGATGGTGGTCGAGCAAGAGAAGGGGAGAGGAAGGGTGAGTGAGGACGGAGGAGTGTGAGGGGAGGGGGGGAAGATACAATAGGCTGAGAGAGAGAGGAGAGAGAGAGGGAGAGAGAGAGGGAGAGAGATTTTCCGAGGTTGAGAGAGAGAGAGAGAGAGAGATGGTGGGGGTAAAGGGATGGGGTTAAGGGCAGGGTGGTAGTCAAGATGTCAATGATGTGTTGCACCGTGGGGACAAGAGAAGGAAGAAAGGAAATAACTGATCAAAACTATACGCCTGATATTAAACTCAGCAAAGTAAGTTAGGCCTTATGGCAGAAACATTCATATTGTAGATGTTCATGCAGCATTCAAAAATATATAAAAAGCATACTTGTTAACAAAGTCTTAATTTTCTATCAGAGGTTTATACGGNCCCCGCCCTCTTCCTCTCCCATAATCCCCTCTGTCATTTCCTTCGGTCAGCCATTCTTCACAGCTTACCACATGGACATCAGATAAGTCTCTCTTCGTTCTTTGTTTGTACTCCCTAAATGTTAAATGTTACTATTTTTTGTTTTCACTTGAAGAAGACCCAAGAGGTCGAAATGCATCGTGTCTTGTGTACTTTGTTCGTCAATGTCCTCGGCGGAAACTAACCCCCACTCTTTCTAAAACTTTGCTTCGTTCTCCGTAAGATGGTCGGTTTTGGGATCGCTTTAGAGTTAAAAGTAATTTACCAGACACACTATTGAGTACATTTGTTCTGATCACATGATAGGCTATCTCTGAAGAAAGTGAAAAAAAAAAAATCAAAAAACTAAACAAAGCAGATTCATTCAGCGAACGAATATGTCAATCATAACTATATTTCAAGATTACTTATTTATATTTTAATACTAACTAAACACACACACACACACACACACACACACACACACACACACACACACACACACACAAAGGCGTGCACGCACGCACGCGCGTGGGCGCGAGCACGCTCTGAACAAACAAACAGGCGGGAATTTGTAAACTACTGGTGGCCATATTAGCATAAGGTACATTCACCA
>JADBJO010014468.1:27500-37500 GCA_016801955.1 Conus betulinus
TCTGTTGCAGTCCGAGTTTGCTTTCACCTTTCGTTAGCTCTCAGGGTAAGTCGCCGTTTGTCGCAGGTCTTCCGGTTTGTCGCCAGCGACAAAACGGCCGACACAGAGGACAAAGATGCTGGAAGGACGACAGAACGGCGGTTCAAACTATAGTCGCCGTTCGTCGTCGATCCGCCGATGTGTGTGTCCGTTTGCTTTACGTTGATTTTCATGACATTTGGAGGATGTCCATTATATATTTTGCGTTGCAGGCTATAGTGTACATGTTTCTTTTTGTTAATGTTAAGTGGTTAGAAGTTGATGAGTTAAACGAGACTTTGCTTTAGTGAGATTTAAGAAAAACTGTATAAATGGTGGACAATTTTCTTTCACCGTTTTAGGGCGAGTGACGTATAATTATTTTCACTATAGGCCCGCACCTACAGATCTTTGAGTTGACCACCTCCATAGTGGTAAGGTTTCTCCAACAGCTGTTGCTGCGTTATATGTTTCTTCAGTATGGATTACACAAAAGTTGTACTTATTATAGGAAAACTTAGTGGAGGCATGGACTGCAGCCTAAAGACAAATCCAGTACATTTGGTATGGATCAACGTTTCACAGTAAAGGGTTTTAATAAAATCCTCCCAAAACAACGGAGCCGATTTCAATTAAACGTGGTGAAAAATATGGAATGCAACCCACAGACGGAGGAAATTTTAATGGCATGGTATGGCGGGTTTAGATCTTCGGATGGCTCAGTAAGACATCAGCAAAATTATGCAAAAAGAACCCATTTAACTAAACTTGATGGAGAGATTAGGCTTATCTGGCACAATAATGAATCCTTCAATTTTGTGTAGATCTGGACTCAAAGCCGGGTTCGTTGTCCGTTCAGAAATATTAATTCACACACACACACACCACACACACACACACACACACACACACACACACACACACACACAGCGTTCCACCTGTTTTAATAAAACTTTGTGCCATGTAAAACATTAAAGTGTATAATTCGTTAAGCTGCCCATCTTCTGAAGCAGCCCCTCTGATGCACATTTTAACGAAATTAAGTGAAAATAATGGAATGTGTTCCCCCACCCCCACACTCCTACAAAACAAACAAACAAAACAAACAGACAAACAAAAACCGAACTTGACCCCTAACCTTTGATCTGAATACTTAAGTGTGAATCCAGGACTATAGCAGTTCAGCAGCATGACGGGAACACTTTTGAACCAATTTGAACGGAAATTTGCAGAGGATGGAGTGTGCACCAACAAAGGATCTATTACATTTGGAATAGATCCGTTGTGAGGATACTGATCCAACAGCAGTATTACGCATTTACTACCGATCCTGTTTCAACGAAAACCTGACGAAAACATGAAATATAAATGCGGACGTATCTTGCGAATTTTGGTGTGAAATCTGTGTCTGAGGGTAGATCTGTGTACCATTTACCAGATTAATCAAAATCCAGTGGCTTTGTAAGATACTTAGCGGATGAGGTGTGGGGGTGCGGGAGGGAAAGGGGTGGGCAGCCTGAACTGAGCAGCCTATTGACAAAAAATACCATTATAGGGAGTGTATTATAACATACAGTCCTTTGTTGTTGTTGTTGTTGTTGTTGTTGTTTTGTCATCAAGCAGAAGCAAAATGGAGCCATCTAATGCAACCTGAGCCAAGATATCCCATCATGGCTTACAGTGTGTTCAATGTTTTGTTTGTCTGTTAATTTGCTTGTCTTCTTTTTTCCCTCTTGGTTGTTTGGTGTTCTTACTGGCTTAAAAATACGGGGACAGGGGTAGGGGTGGATCAAGATAGACTGTTGCGTTCTGAAAACGGTTTCCTGAAAACGACTTGGACGATTTTGGCAGGAGTTGTGAATGGATAGAGAGTGGCCCCGAGAACTAACCCAATAAATTTCGTTGGGATCCGTAACGTTGAATCTATTTCCCAATGGCGGATTTGAGATCCGTTAAGCAAAATTACGCAGAAATCACTGAACTGATTTTAACCAAACTTGCTTAAACTCAGATCATGGTGCGTGGACAAATCCAATGAATTTTGACACTTGCTCCGTGGTGCAGAGTTGGATGCAGGGTGGTGGATCTGTCATCCATTCCGCAAGACAACTCAAACTAGTGACTCAAAAACATGCAAACTACCGATTTCATTCAACCCCAAAACTTGGAGGAAATATTGAGGCCTGGGACAAAGAGATATTAAAGTTCAAAATGTCCAAGAGTCAGATATACTTAACTGGTGTAAAGTGAAGGATCGAGTGACCCCGAAATAAATCACACGACGAATCCAGATATCCAAGGTGAGGTCAGGTGACACCAGGACGCATTATAGTGACTCAGGGTGGGTGTTGAAGGTCAACGTCACACCACGAAATGGTTTTTACAACCAACCATGTTTTGTGTTATGGCACAGATACTCATGTGTTGATCATGATTTATCCACGCCTAAAACTCTTACAAATCAAATGATTAGGAATGGGATTTCTTTTCTACCCCTATCGATGCTAAAGGTCGAGTGATCCACAATGGGCCATGTGCTGGTGACATGTTAGATAACCCTTCAGCAGTGGGTTGAGGTTACCCAGAGTGACCATGAAGTTAAAAATGATAATGGACTGGTCACAGTGACTAAAGACGTAGATTAAACATGATACGATATACAGAATGTGTCATGGTAGTTCAAAGTAGGTTTAAGTGACCCAAAGTGATTTTGTAAATGGGTATCCCAGAACAGCTCACTGGTATCTTCAACTGAATCGAAGGTCAGCAACATGAGAATACTGACGCCCTCCGTTCAAGTTGTGGGTTAAAGGTTTAGAAGAAGATTAAGTGTCTATGAGTGGTCACGAGTGTGACCCCATGTCTGGATCCTAAGGTCGGGTGCCCTCAATTTGGGTGAACAAGAGAACTGTTAAGTGTTAGGGTTACCTTGAACATTTGACTCACGCACAGGTGAAAAGTTAAGATAAAGATAGATACACGTGATGTTCACTACCAATTCTTAAGTTTTTAATGATTAAACCCTAAGTTCAATAATACAATGAACACAAATGTATGCATTCATTTAAAAGACATACATACGAATTAATAACAACCAGAGATTTGTTGTTTGATTTTGACGTAATATTTTTCGTCAAATTAGAACATTCAAATGAGAAATTTTTAATCTCTTCATGGAAGAATTGATCTTCATTGCTTTATAGCTGCTGAACTTTTATGTTTCAGTGATCCTAAGCAGACCATCATTTTGGACTACTACTACGCACCAAAAATTGCTCTGGAATCTGCAAATCCATTTTATATAAGACAACACATGCACAGTGAGGTGAAAAAAGAATACGAATGCACCACAAAATTTTTTAAATTGAATATTTCACAGGAAATAATCAGTCATGACAAATTTGTGTATGAGAGGCAAGCATTAAAATCATTCTTTTGCCCTGAACTGAAATTTCAAACAGTTTGCGCTCTTAAATCGGTTGCATAAAGTTTTTCAGACGTTAAAAAACAAACAAAAGAGCGGTGTGCGTGCACACACACACACACCCCACACACACACACACACACACACACACACACACACACACACAATGAAATGATGGTTTCATTTAGGTCTAATGTGCCGACGTTTTGAGTTCGTCACGTAGAAGACGAACATTAAACAAAGAAAATAATGTTTCTCAGTTTTATAATTCAGCTCTGACGCAATAACGTTCGTCCTTGTGTGACATCAATTGTGTGTTTTGTTTTGAAGTCAGAAAAATCCAGACATTGGATGCATTATAACTACATTTCAGGATTAGTTGAAAATGTCATCGTGTAAATTTGTTTCCGATCGCAAAGGAACGAACTTGGTCGAGAGGTTATGGGTGGGTTTTGTCCCCTCCACCTTTTTCGCCAAGTTTGTTTTAAAATCTCATCGTTTCCTAATATGAATGGATCCCCCCATATACCGTTGTGTCGGTCATCACATTCACAAACCGTTCCCCCTTCCGTCCCCTGTGATACTTTCCAATCTTTTCACTGAGTTTCGTTTACAATCAGTTTCGTGTTTCTGGCAGACTCTTGCCAAACGGACACCAGATTCATCCCCGCATCTGCAGGTCTGATCTGCACAGAATTCATCATAAAAGTTCCGTCCTTGGCCTTCATTCCAAGTTTCCGTCAGATTTCCTTAATCGATCCTGTGGATTTTTGCGTGATTATGCTGAATGTACCCGAGATCTGCCCTTTTTTTTTTTTTCTCTACACAACAGATCCTTCTCGAACTTTCTAGTTTCATACCACTGTCGTATAAACCAAAATGTATACTTCATCCATTCGACCCCGTGCTGCACTGAAGTTTCCTACGAATTTTCTTTACGATCCGTTTAGTAGATCTCATTTAAGTTTTGGCTGAACCATCTCGAAATATTAACTAATGAAATGTAATGATCAGTACTCATGATAGCATCGTCACTTTTAAAATGCACAATTGCAATAACGTAATATTGAGATGAAACATTTAATCAACGCCAAAAAAATAGTGACTTCTAAGAATTCCATTCAGTATTGCACTTGAAACACATGACTGCTATGTTTTGCACATTGGAATTCTATTTAATACCGGTTATATCATTGTTTTTTTGAAAAATAGACATATATGGAAAACAACTTGCCATTAATGCACTGGTGAAAAAGGGATCATTATGGTTTATAAACATTTCATCCGAAATCAAAACGCCATTCATAAATAACAGGTGTCAATCTGATTTCAGTAAAGGACATACCTCTTCTCTTTTGCATCTCAAATAATTGTGGTATTCCTCTAGGCATTGTTTCTTGGACCTGTTTTATTTTTCTCAAAAGATATAAACGATCTACCTTATTCTTACAAGCTCTATTTGAATTGTTTGCAGAACGACCCTATCGATCATACGAGTCATTCTCAAGTCGAAGACACTGCTTATGTTTAGAAGGAACATTTTTAACAAATCAGTCCCTCTCTCCACACCCCAAAGGTAAATAGAAAAAAAACACCACCTTTCATGTTCCTGCATAGGTTCAACCATACAGAGGTTACATGTATATGTTCCCGTTCAGCGGTTTGAACTGTTTGACAACGTTTGGACTGTCCTTTTTTCGAGAAAGTTTCTAACAAGATCAACAAGATACACAAGTCTTAAATAAATGCTCACGTATATGTGTGTGTATATTTTTTTTCAGTTAATGCTGTATGTGTATGTTAGGTGTGGGGTATATGGGCAAGCTTGAAATTCCTATTTTTGCGGATGTTTTCTCGTTTGCTCCGTGTGCCCCGTTTTTGCCTTGTGCTTAGTAAATCTACGCAATATCGGCTTTCCTTTAAAGTTATGGGTGTGTAATAAACTCACCTTGGGAGCAAAACAGTCATCTTTCTTGTTTGTTGTTTGCCGTTTGCTTCTCCCTGCAACATTTGACGAGTCCCTCTAATACCAGTCAAACCGAGGCCATCTGCATTTGCTTCTGTTCTACTGTGTGTTCCTGGTCGACCATGTTCTAAATCAAAACCTTTTGCCAATCTTAAACATATCCTTTCTTGTGTTTGTTCCTTTCTTCTTGTGGGTGCGTGAATGTAGAAGGTGTCGGGTATATTAGCAAGCTTGAACCATCCTTTTTTGCGGAAGTTTCTAAGTGTGTTTTGTATGCCCTATGCCTGCGTTTTGTACAAGGCGAATTTGTGTCTTCAGCAGCAGTGTCTAGGAGTTATGGGCTTTCGACTGTAGAAGACATGGGAGCGTAGAATTATCCGTTTCTTGTTTTTCATTGATCTACCTGTCACTGACTTGTTTTAAGATTTCATTAAACAGATTGTCGGTTATCATTTGGTAGGTCTATAACTTCAAATGGGGGAAATCAGCGTTGCCGATCTTAAAATAAAGTTTACGAAGTAAAAGAAAGACAATGGATTTATCATGTTTGTATGCACCAAAACTTGTCGAAACCATCCAATTTCTTTCATTCTATAAACAGGTGACTTTGTGTTCCAGTATTGTTTTGCAAGCATGGTTTTTGTTTCACGAAACTTAGGTGGATAGACATTATCACATTAGAGGGAATACCTGGATGTTTCAACTGAACACCTTTTTCTTCATGAGTTTGAACTGTCTACATGACTTTCCCTTGTCTAACTTTCAAATTCTATTCTGTATTGATTCCAGATCTGTTCTACAAGCACGACAATCATCTCATGTCAGAGTGAGAATTGGCTGTGCCTTCTCTGTGCGTGTATTTAGAACTGACCTTTGTTGAATTCCCTCACATTCCACTCCGGGAACCCTGCTGCAGTCCATTTGAATCGCCTAGAACTTGCTGCATCGGATGCGTCTCTTCAAAAATGAAAAAGAAAAAAAGAAAAGAAAAGCAAAAAAGGAAGAAAAGAAAGCGATATTACATATTGTTGTGTCATAGGGAGTAAAAGGTTACGAAATCCCAATATTCATCATTAACAGAGGAATAGGCCTTGAATTAGAATACGTAAAATACCCGAAACTGCTTTGGAAATCTTATTTGAATGCATTGTAGTCCATTATGCGTTCCAATGTTCGTTACTTGAATGTCTGAGCTAATCCTTGAGCGCAATACCCTTTACCTGGTTGTAGGAGAAACTCTTGGTAGAGTTTGACAACAGAGGGACTTCAGAGAAGACATACACCTCTGTGAAGTATTTCAGCCTGGACTCCTTACACCTTAAAAGGGCCGGCCGTATCCAGATCATGACTTCTAGATGTCCTTCTGCTGTCAGACTTATTTTCGTGGCGCCGCCGCCTGGAATCGAACCCAGACTTCTGGATGAGTGGGTGACTCAAGACGTGCAAAGTGCTATCGGGACACCTGCTACATGCTGGGAAATTTAAGCCTTATGAATTTTACTTTTTTCCTCCTCGACCAGAGCCAGCTGGAACTCTTCTCAGCTGCCCCTGTCACTGTCTTCAAGGTTCTGGTCCTCTTCTTACCAGAAATCGCGAGCTGTTTCATGATACATAGACTGATGAGCTCATATTTGAGAAAAGAGTGATTCTGGACCTTAGCCGAAACTACAGCCTACTCTGTTTCGTACTCACCCCCGTGTGAGTGATTTGAGACATGGTTGATGAATATTTCACTGAGTGATATCAGCATGGGCCTATTTCCACCACACCGTCACATAAGACTGGTAAGTTTGGGAACTGGTGGGCATTCACCTCATTGGTGCCTCAGGACAATGTCCTAAATCGTTCACTTGGAAATGATTTTGGAGTAGTTCTGGCTCAGGGCCAGAATCACTCCTCCCTCAAATTCAGACGTGAAATGCTTAGACTGATATGCTTTGTCGTTTGGGACACATAAACCATTCGAAGGAAGGGAGGAGTGATTTTCGAACAGAGAGGGAGGTCAGTCCTGATTTGGGCACTTTGGACGCTTTGAGCACGTGCCTTTCTCACTTGATGGGGAATGACTTCAGCACTTTACTACGGGTATCTGTGCTGGGCTGTCTTCAGCAAGATGGAAATTAAGTTTGTGTGACTTATCTCCAATCGTCTCACTCCTTCCTCTCCTCCCTCTCGAACGCTCCCTCTTTGTGAATTTTGGCATGGAGATAATTGCTTTAGAACAGGCATTAGATGATTGAAAGAGTACAGTGTGTCCCAACATTAGCAAGGGGGCTAGCAGTCCTAAATAGAATCTTCACATACCTATTTGTCTTTAAGTATACACTAGAATCATGCATGCCTTATGTCAACAGTCTCGTTCTTTATTCAAAATGATTTCGAAGGCTGAGTAAGAGGGCAGAATTTGTCATATCCTTCTGTGACGCCAGTCCCTAAACATATAGTTATATTATTTTTGTTTTAGTTTAGTAGTTTGTCATCGAGCTAGGCAGCGAGTTAGTTAGTTAGCTGGTAAGTTAGTCAGTCGACTACTTAGTCGGCTAGTTAGCTGGGTAGTTATTTCCCTAGTTAGTTCGTAAGTCAGTCAGTGAGTCAATTCGTACTGCGTTCGTTCGTTAGTTAGTTCCCCTAATTATTAGTGTTTTTTTTTCTTATTCTGCTCACTCAAAGACATGTCTGTACCAGATGTGCAAGTGTGCTTAATCTGGTTGCCAGATATTGGTTTCCAAATCAATGAACTGTGCGAAGGCAGATATGAGCATCACTATTCCTTCTGGCACCGTGATGATGCTCACGTTCCTCTACATCACTATTAGCAGTTTCCGCCTCTCAGACTGAGTGTATCGGGTCCTTCTGGTCCAGCGGCTGATAGCAAACACATTTGCAAGATACATAGAGGATCGAACATTACTTGTGGAGGAGGGAACCTGCAGGTTACGGAATTTTGGGTTGGTCTGAGTAATCCAATACAAACCCACCCCTGCACTTCGTATGATGTTACAATGTTTCAGGTGATCTATTTCAGTTTACTGAGTTAACTTAGGAGAAATTAAATTGTTCCACAGTCTGCCAAAAGACTGTCTTTTTTCTTCTACTTTCTGCTTGTCTTTCTACTTACTATCCCGAAATTTTGTTTTTTCTACTCCCTATTCCCTCCTCTCTCTCTTTCTCTCTCTCTATGTGTGTGTATGTGTGTGTGTGTGTGTGTGTGTGTGTGTGTGTGGTGTGTGTGTGTGTGGTGTGTGTGTGTGTGTGTGTGTGTGAGTTGGCACAAACCATACTCACTTTCACAGTACGATGAAACAAAACCAAGCACTTAGATGTTTCTTGCTTCAGCTGGACTCCCGACATCAACGGAACCAGGACATTCTTCGACTCTCTGTGACGTCATCTGAAGGAAGGTTCTGGTACCATCAAAAAGAAGGGATATAACTCCCTGGAGTTCACCTCGCTTATTCAGACTATATCTGCCACCAAGAATGCCGGCTGGATAGAGACAATGTTGTATTGTGTCCACGGAAACGTTGGTCCGGCCACTCTGCCCAGATTTCATGAAAAAAGACTGAGTGGGTGTGCGACTCTGCCACTCTTATTTACATTCTCTCTCAGAGAAAAGTTACCATAAAAACACTCTTTAACAGGCCCAGTCTCTACCATTCCTGCACACATTCATCCACAAGGCCTGGCAGATCCCCTTCACCACCGTATCTCCTACGATTACCATTACGACATTGCCCCACTACCATACTCCTTCATCTGTTACTACCCCCTTTCTTCTCTCAGCCTCCGACTGTCATTTTGCCACACTAGCAAAAGCATACGTAGGTATGAAACAGTGCGCTAGGGCACCTGCAATGCAGACAGTCAGTGTCCTAATCGTTAATCTTGACTGCGCTTCAAATCAAATATTTACTTTCTCTTTTGCTTGGCCTATAAACTGAGAAAAGGTGGCTCTACTTGCAATGGCAAAAAGGCGGCGTTCTTTTCCTTAGCTATTTTCTGAAACAGGTTTATTAGAACGGGAAACGCTGACAGGAAGCGCATCCCCGCATCCCCCCCCCCCCCCCCCCCCCCCCCCCCCCGCCCTGCCCCTCCACTTCCTGTTTTTATTTTATGGTGTTGTTTTGCTCATTGGATTCGGGTCGTCATATATACCAGATCTAACATATTCAAGCTATGGTTTAAATGATAATCCAGATTCTAATCAATTAAAATCAATGCATTTTTCTGTTTTAAAGATCAGATAATGGTGAAAATGAAAATGCCCAGTGTCATACTTCTGAGTAAAACATAGAAGTGAAAATGAAAATTGATCCGCTGTACTCTAATTTAATCTGATTTACTCTAAAACTAAACATTTTGTTGATCCATTGCGTCTCATAGAAATCGGTACAGCGGAATATGCGTAACTTTCATGACAGAGAGAAACCACAGACCAAGGCGGATGGCAGCCAGCGCCTGCGAAACCAATGAATTTATGTCCGTGCGTGGTGTGTGCATGCGTGCGTGCATGTGTGTGTGTCCGCGCGCGCGCGTGTGTTGGCATTTGCTCTTTCCTCAGAGTTTCAGAAGGCCTGTGAGATTTCCCAGCG
>JADBJO010014468.1:42500-47555 GCA_016801955.1 Conus betulinus
GATTTAATGGCTTGTAAAACAGACTTTGAATCCACACAAAATAAGATATTGCATGTATCCGTCGAAAGATCTACAATGTAATTTAATGCCATAAGTATGGCTACAAGTTCAGCAGTAAAAATGGAATAATGTTTACCAATGTAGTATCGTTTTTCTGTTTTTAATGAGGGTATTACAAAAGCTGCACCAGTATTTCCATCATCAAGAACTGATCCATCGGTATATATCTTTAGGTAGTCTGTATACTTACTTCCAAGTGGGAATCAACTAAACATTTTAATAGATTAGGAGAATGGTTTTTGGATAAATCTGTGTGATTAATGTCAAATATTGGTTGATTTTGTTCCCATTCTGGAAGTGGAGAAAATGAAGGTTTAATTGCAACATTTTTCCCGTTCAGCTCTGTATTACAGATAATATCTGAGGCAAATGTGTTAATGGACTTCAATGACTGTATTGTTCTAGCTCTTTTTGCAAAGTCGGTTTCTGAATTAAGATTTGTTTCTTTTTGTGAAAATGTTTCATAAGCAGAAGTTTTAAGGATAAATTTCGCAGCTGAGGCTTTTCTTTGTTCATCGAGGGGTAGATACCTGCTTCTGTGTAAGTTCCTAAAATTGACGCGTGTATTGGTACACCCAGAGCAAGTTTGTAAGCTTTGGAATCTATGCTCTGCAGTTTCTTAACAAGTGCGCTGGAGCGCTGAAAAAAAACCTCCTGGCCATACGTCAGCCGTGAACGTACAAGGGAGGTAGCGAGAGATATTAGTGCCTTTGTGTCCTGTCCCCAGTGCTGTCTGCTTATTACTTCAAAAAGTTAAGACTTTTTCTAGCTTTGTTTGTTATGTAATCGATGTGGTAATTCCACGAAAGTTTTGAAGTGAGGTAGACGCCAAGAAATTTGACAATTTGTGTATATTTTATGACTGCACCATTAATCGTGAATTCAGGTAATTTATTAGGGTCATAGCCTGAATTAAACAGCATGATTTTGTGTTTTCCAATGATAATGTTAGTCCATTTTCTATCATAAAGTTGTTGATTTTATTAAGTTCACGTTGATACACTTTCTTTGTATAGTTCAAAGCCCTGACTGGAGTTTTACGTTTCATTGACACCCTTCATCCACAAACAAATATCATCAGCAAATTGAGCTAAAGTGGTATCTTTGGACAAGTCTTTCGGAAGATCAGCTAAAAGGATGTAAACAAAATTGGAGAAATAACCGATCCTTGAGGCAGACTCATACTTACCTGTTTGGGTTTGAATATGAATTTCCGAGCTTTACCTGTATAAACCTATTAGATAGAAAGCTGGCAATGTAATGTACGTATTACCTGTTATGCCTATGTGTTTAAGTTTACAGAGAAGGCGAGTGTGCCAAACTTGATCGTATGCTTTTCGGACATCAAAAAAATGTCGCTAGTATATTTTTTCGCCTTGCGAACTGCTGCTTTACTTGAGTTGTTAATTTAACGAGATGTTCAGTTGCAGATCTGCCTTTTCGAAAGCCAGCTTGGTTGACAGGTATTACTTTATATTTTTCGCAGTAATGAACTAGTCTATTTAAAACAATCTTTTCCATTAGTTTGCATGTGTGGGATGTTAAGGCGATTGGACGATAGCTGTTTTATCTGCTCTGGGCTTTTCCTTGTTTGTGTATTGGAATAATGATTGAGTGCTTCCAGACGAGAGAGGGATATTACATCAGACCAGCAGCATTTCTGTAGAAGAAAACGAAGAAAAATTCTATAACATTATCTGGCAAGTGTCCCAGCATTCATTTGAGATTCCGTCTAAACCAACGGATGTTTTCTTCTTAAGACTTGAAATACATTCTTTTACTTCGTACAATGTTATATCAGCATTTATATACGATTCATTTATATTATTTGTTCTCTCTGTGTGTTCTTTTTTCTTGATTTTCTCTATATCTCCTGTCTTTCTCTGAGAGTCCAGTATTTCTACTATAATTTGCAAACATTTCAGCAAATTCTTCAGCTTTTTCTAGATTTGTAGGTATATCTGAGTTGTCCAATTTGATAGGACACTGTGGCAGTTAATTCCATTCTTCATAGTTTTAATTTCTCCCAGACTTTTTGCATATCCTTGTGATTTGATATTTCATTTATGCAAAAAATTAGACCAATATTGCCTTTTTGCTTGTGCATAACCATATTGGCTTGTTTTTTTGCTTTTTTCATCTCTAAAAGATTTGGGACAGACTTATCTCTTAAATATATTCTAAGTTTTGATATCTTTTCCTCCTTTGCTTCTTCACGAGCTTGATTCCACCAAATACTACCCGAATGCTTGTGAGATCTTACTGACTTGCACCGCGGGATAGATTCATTTGCAGCATCTAGGACTGCATTTGTAAATAAAGTATATAAGTATATTGACATCTTTGTTGTTTGCGTCATTAACTTCAAATGTAGAAAGTAAACTTGAAAATTTATCCCAATTTGCAAGTCTATAGTTATACTTGGGTACTTTGTCCTTGGTTGGATCTGTTGACTGAGATTTTTTAGTTTTCAAAACAAGTGACAATAGGTAAATGATCACTATGTAGGTTGTCATCAAGTGTATTCCAGCTGCAGACCAATGCCACATCTGGGGACACTAAAGTTAGATCAATGGCACTCGCTCTATGACTAGGATTATCAGGAATACGAGTTATTCGACCATCATTAAGGAGATAGAAGGAAGCATCAACAATATTTTCACGAAAACGATACTTGTAATTGATTGACAGTCCTTCTCCAAAAATGGTGAATGTGCATTGAAATCTCCTGCAATGAGAAATTTTTTACCTTGGTCCGTTTGAAGTGTTCGAATCCACTCTGTGTTAAAATCATTTGGACCCTGTGGTAGGTAAACAGATATGAGAGTTAAGAATGAAGAGTTCAACTGAACTGTCACGGCACAAGAATTAAGATTGGGAATATTTGGTGGAATAGGGTTAGGGCATGAAGTGTACTTTACCCCTTCATGAATATATATAGCTGTACTGATTTTCCCATCGGTATCTATCTTCTGATGTATAGGGGGGGAAAATAATTTTTTTTTAATTTAGGCAACTTGTCTCTTTTAACGTTTAGAGGGACTGAAGAGCTAAAAGTTGGTATTCATGGTGCGCCAGGTGTTGCACGAGGTGATCCAAGTTCGTACTGATGGAGCGACAGTTCCACTGGAATACGCTGAAGTTACTTTCCGCGGACATCAACTAAATCTTTCACAATCTGATAAGTTAACAGGAAATAAAATAATAATAACGGTAATGATACGTCCTATTATTTAAGGGGAAAAAAAATTGCATGTGCAGTCAAAAATTAGCCGACAAAAATCACAGCAGTTATTTGCGCGCAACGCAGTCTAAGGGCACGGAGGTAAGTGAATTCGCAAGTGTGCAGACGTATGTGACAATTCTTAGAATACTGGCCAGTCTCCTAGGACGTCAAAACGGGTTGAACCAGCTGCGGTCGGGGTAGGGTGGACGTAGAAAGGGTCGGGCATAGCGGGCTGGCTTCCTGGGCGTTTCCACAGAAGATCCCTGACGTGTCGCCCCACGTTTCCCTGCCAGCAGACTGGTCCCCCTCTGTGACAGGTGGCAGTTGTCCTTGAGATGGTAAGGCCTTATGTATGATGATCGACGAGCGTGATGTTGTTCACGTCGAACAGCTCGGAGGTGAGGATGGCATTAAATAACTGCCGATTTACCTCCATCTTCAGGTCTTTCACTGTGGGAACTTTGCTGACGACGAATCTGGTGTTAGGATTCTTTCTTGATGCGTCTTTAAGTGACTTAACAAAGGTGGTTGCACAGCTTATTTGGCTCTGTTGTCTTCAAGTCGTTAATCCCACAGTGGATAACCACAGCATCAAGATGAGGTTCTTTTTGTAGATATCTCCTGCAAGTGATCTTGAGTTATTTTCAAAGTGTTGCTTCGTTGTTTTGAAGGTTTGAAATGATAAGATCGACCAAGGCGGTGTTTCTTGTACTCCGTTCATAACAGAGTCGTGAAGCCCCTACTGACGACAATAATTGCTTAGTCGCGGAGCCGGCGAGTGAGCTCTCCCTCCAGAGGGCGCCACCACGTCCGTCCAACGACAGCCCCCATGGACCCGCCGATACCGGTGACCCCGACGGAACCAAACCAAGGCCACAGACGTGGAGAGGACATCGAAACTGAGGTCACCATGAGAGCAGGGCATGAAGGGCCCACAGAATTTGAGACTTTTTTTTTTTTTTAATGCTGATCGATGAGAATGAGGATGATGATGATTAAGATGATGCTACGGATTTCCATTTCGGTCTGAGACTACATGACAGGGCTGTACTCTCTACGCTTCCTTTCATAATATATCCCGGCGTCAACCAGGCCCGAGAGATACAGGCACCTGCAGTGTTGGTCAGGAAATTTGAGCGGCGGCTGGTGAAGGACACCTTTTTGTTAGTCCCACCTTTCTTCGAGATTTTGTTCTGCAGCAGACGTCTTGTGCGGGCAGGATGACTCGCAAAAGCCTGACGACAATCGACTTCCCGCCGCTTACGCGTAGGTGGGTCCAGCTGGAGGGCAGGGGTCGACGTTGAGTTCCGTGGTCGTCATGGAAAACTTCGGCTTGGTGATGTTTCCTGAATTATGCCGTTTTGAAACTCCACTGCTTTTTCAAGAAGGAGGATATTCGGCAGCAAAGATTTAAATGACTTGCCGTTAAAGTCAGGGCGTGGCGTCGGATGTTTACGCACAGCACAGGTGTGAGATGACGCCGCGCACACTGACACGTGCGAAGACTCCACTGCTCGTTGTGTTGAGAGCAGTGGACGGCTTTCTCGCCTTCTGGGTGCACTGATGGCTCTACGAAACAGATCGGAATGTTCCGTTCGAAGAGGACCATCGTTGGGAAAGCCGGTTATCCGGTTTGCATGATCCGGTCTGTGTGTGTGTGTTATGTGTGTGTGTGTGTTGTTGTGAGTGGTGTGCATTGGAGTTCGAGAGTGTGTTCGAAAAACGCACGCGCAACTATGTGTACTAATGATGGATGATATATGTAGATA
>JADBJO010014469.1:0-47553 GCA_016801955.1 Conus betulinus
AAGGATGAAGATCTTAGGCTAACGTAAAAGCCTATTGATCCGATCTGTCTTTGATAAACACTAATGACCGTTTTAAAACAACAAACAAACACAACAAACAAAAAAAAAAGCTGACTAAAGCATGCAGAGAGAGAGAGAGGGTAAAAGAAAGAAAGAAAAACAGACAGAGAGAGGAGGAGTGGGGGGGGAAGGACACTAGAGACAGAGACACTGAGATAGATAAACAATTAGACAGGCAGACAGAGAGAGAAAGCAAGAGCGAGGGAGAGAGATTAAGAGAGACAAACAGACAAGCAAAAGGCAGACAGACAAGCAAGAAGAGTGAAGAGAGTGAGCGAGAGACTGAAAGAAAGTTGGGGGGTGGGGAGAGGGAGACAGACAGAGAGAGGGAGCGGGCGGGGATGTATATTAAATGTTTATTTCTCATATCGTGACTAACATAAAACTGAATGTTTTGGGGTGGGGGGAGTTAATCTAAAACAAGGGGGGGTCGGGGGGGGGGGGGGGGTCATTCTGGCGTGGTTTGTTTTAACTCCGGGGAGTTAAAATTGGCACGTGGCTAATTCTAACACCGGGGAGTTAAAATGGATCGTTACACCAGACTGCGGCGAGTCTCACGTTCGTTACGTCATTATCAGACTCACTGCCTAAACGGACAGATTGTGTTTTCGTTGCGAAAGGGAGTGAGATGATGTCATTTAAACCAAGACGATGGCGCACGCGTAAGATGTATGTTTTGTTTTGCCCTTTTCTTTTCTTTTCTTTCTTTTTTTTAAGGTGTAATAAGTGGTGTGGGGGTGGGAGCGGAAGGTCTTCAGCTTCACAAGTCATGGTGGTTGTTTGCTTTTAGCTCTCTCTCTCTCCAAACACGAAAAATGAAGTCTCAGTTGAGTGCAAGAGTGGTGATGGCGGTGTTTTATTTTGTTTTTTTGGGGAGAGGCAACAGAACAAAACATTTTCCTCTTTCCTTTCCTGCAAAACAAATAGTACACTTTCATTCCTAGTGTGTATCAAATCCAAAGTTAACAAAAAACAATAAATTCGTAACATTTCGTTATGTCCTCACCTCACGCACAGGAGTAATGCAGTAAGTAAGGTTAAAATTTCGCAACTGATTTAATTACAAGTTCATCATCTGATGATAACACGCCAGCGACATTTTGTCTTTTCGCTATATCTAACTGGAAAAATGAACAATTTGTCCGCACTTCATTATAAGCAGTACAGTGGAACAGAAAGTGTTCTTCGTCATCAATAATATGTCTACATGCAGGACAAGGAGATTCTGTGGATGTTTCACATTCAAACCATCTTTTGTTCGCATTAAAACCTAAAGTTCTCAACCTAAATCTTGCGTAATTTATTCTGTGCCATCTATCTGTTATGACATTGAGAAACTTTTCAGGATGGAACACATTCTTCATACGTATGTACCTTTTTCCATCTGCAAATTTTTCATGTAAGCCCCCAAATTTCAGCTGCATAAGTAAGAAGAGGTTTTATCTGTGTATCAAACATTTTCCAAAATATACCACAGTCTGTACAATTCAGTTTTTTCCTCAGGGATTTCAGAATTTCAATAGTGCCTTTTTTTCCCCTTTCATCAGAGATTCTCCCCATGCGTAACGGAAAGTTAATTTTGTTGAAAATGTCATTCCAAGATATTTATAATGATTAACTACTTGAACATCTGCATTTCCATAAGACCATTTTTTCATACACTGATAGGTGACACCACCCATTCTAAAGACCACTATATTTGTCTTATCCAAGTTAACTGATAAACCTAAGCGATCTGCTGCTTTTTCTTTCAATACATTTAGTTGGTTTTGCAAACCTACAACTGTTCCGGACAGAAGAACAACATCATCAGCATACAGTAGTAAAAAACTAATTCAACTGCTCCAGGTATCATCTGGATACCATGTCTTCCTTTGCGGGACAATTCCACCGCCAGTTCGTTTATGAAAAAAAGAAAACAACTGTGGACTTAACAAACATCCTTGTTTTACTCGATTTGGACAATCAAAATAATCCGAATACTCACTCTTCACACGCACACATGCAAGCACTGAGTTGTAGACCCCTCTAATAGCCATGTATAATTTACTATTAACACCACTTTTACGGAGTACGTTCCACAGAGCATTCCGATTTACCTAGTCAAAGGCCTTCTTGAAATCTACAAATGCAATGTAGAGCTTCGATTTGAAGAGTAAATGTTTCTGAATCAAAGAATATAGTGTAAATATATGGTCTATATGGTGCTGTAACTGGTTCTAAAACCTGTTTGTTCTTCCACTATTTTTTTCTTCAGTTTCAGCCCATTCAGTTAATCTTGCATTTAGTATGTAAGTGTAAATTTTACTTAAAACGCTGCTAAGTGATACTCCACGATAATTGTCGGGATTGTTCACGTCTCCTTTGTTTTTGTAAATTGGTACAATTATATATTTAGCCCATTCTGATGGAAAGATATCATTATCAAAAAGTTGAGTGAATAAATGAACAAGAAAATTGATTACAGTTGTGTTTGCATTCTTCAACATTTTTGCTATGATTCTATCTGGTCCTGCACTCTTTCCTAATTTTAAATGTTTAATACCAGCAACGACTTCTTCACTGGAAATTGGTTGATTAAATAATGGCTCAGTTTCATTTTCTTCTACCATACCAGTCTCTTCTTCCTTACTTTTATTATCAAAACTATGAAAAAACGCCCCAAAAATGGTCATGCCACTGTTGAACTGAGATTTCGTTCTACACAAAACTCTTTTTGTTTATAGATCTTATTACTGACCAGAACATTTTAGAATCATTGACTGAACTTCTTAGTTTCTTTAACCTACTTTCTTTAAACTCCAGTTCCTTTGTTTTCCTTAGCGTAACATACTCTTTTACGTGATACAGCGTATTCTTCTCTTTTCTTACTTTTGTCCTTGGCTGTTTTCCATCTCTGAATTTTTTTTAATAACCTTTTAACTTCCTGAGAGAGAGAGAGAGAGAGAGAGAGAGAGAGAGAGAGAGAGAGAGAGAGAATTTACTGTTTGTAGGCCTATATGTTATTGGGACAGGGAGAAAGATAGACAGGGTGTGTGCTGTTCTACCGTCGTAGTGAGTGACCGAGGACATCACACTGAAGGTGCGATGTGGACCGTGGTGAATAGACCCATGCTGGTCAGGGTAGCGTGCACGGCAAAATCACCAGACGCCGGACACGCTGCGTCCACTCCAGCGCCTTTAAACATGACTTCTCTCCGTTGTGATGTCCTTCCGTCGAGCATCGAAGCAAACTAGTTAGAAAAGTTATCAATACTCCAGACAAATGAGAACACACACACACACACACACACACACACGCGCGCACGCGCGCGCGCGCGCGCGCAGACAGAAAGAAGCGATCTTTCAAAGGGAAGCTATCTTACATTTTCACACGGGCCTCCTATACTTTAGAAAACCTCCATAACTTCCATTGATAATTGCAGAGTGAGGTGACTGCAGGCGGAGTTCTAAACAAATTTTAAAAGTGATTATCATGACTCCACTGAATAACGTGGACAAACGAATCACAAGACAAAACACGACACGTTTCGTCCTCTTAGGTCTTCTTCGGGCAAGATAAACAACACTCAGGACAACGAAAATGAAGAACGAGCACTCGCTCATCTTTGTTGGATTCGGCGCAAGACTGGCGTTGAATTCGGCGCAAGATTCAACGCCCATCTTGCCCCGAATTCGACAAAGGTAAGTGATTGTTCGGTCTTCATTTTCGTTGTCCTGAGTGTTGTTTATCTTGCCCGAAGAAGACTAAGAGGTCGAAACGCGTCGCGTTTTTGTCTTGTGAGCGTGTTACATGGCGAACTCCAGTGCTGAAGGTTCTGCCACAAGCCAGGCACGAGAGGTCTATGAGCACTTGAGACAAGGAGGAGGTGGACATGAACTTTCGAGGGTGTTGTTTCCTTTCGGCCCCTTTAACATGCGCTGCTCACAGCAGGCAACATCTGTGCTGATGCTACTGTCTTCGCCATCGGTGGTTAGCGCCATGGTTTCTGTCTGTGTCAGTGTCAAAGCTCTTCAGCAAGGCCTTGAACGTATCCTTGAATCGCTTTTTACAAACCACCACGAAAACGCTTGCCTTCCACCAGTTTACCACAGACCGGAACAGCCTCCTGAAGTATTTTGTACAAGGTAGCCAACCCATCTACTTGTGGTCTCAGCAGCATGTGGATGCTCGGAAGATCACCCCGATAGAGAACTTGTGTGTTTGAAGCCTTGTCTCCCAAAATGATCTTCAGCAGGTTTTTTTTTCCACAGGCAGCCCATATAAAGTAATTACATTTTTTTCGTGTGGCTCTCATAGACTTGCCAAGTTTAGCTAGCTTACAATAGTGAGGACAGTACATTTTTTCTTGCTGCATTTTCAGTCTTGTAGCTAGCTTGATAGTTTTTCTCTGCCCCTCCTTGTTTTCTCATAACCACCTGATCCGTTTGCACTGGCCTAATCATCAACGTTCACAGATCTAGCGAGTGTGCTGCCGAGGAGTACAAAGCTGTCAGCCAACACGGTTCCCTTTAGACAGTGGTATCTGGTGTCACATACTATTTGAGTGATGTAGTAGACTTGCACAAGACCTCTGACTCCTTGGTACTGATCCTGAGCCAAGTGTTGCCACTATTAGGATCACAGCAGCGGTTCGGCTCTGCTGTGTTGACTGTCGGTGACAGCACTATGTGCGCAATCCCACCTTGGTCTTGACCTGAAGTTTCTGCTGGTTGAAGAACTTGCTATCAGTCCTGAATCTGATCTTGATGCCGTTTTCATTAATGAAGAGGTGTTGGACAGCATGGCTGAAAACATCATGCTGATTAGTGTGGTACCAAGACACAGCCCTGTTTGATTCTGTTCGTAAGCTGGAAAGAACTGGAGTTTTACTCAGTGCTGGAGTAAGCATGCCATCGTGGACAGCCATGATCTTCTATATGCCATACGATTGACCATGCCCAAGGCCTTTGTCAGAATCTTGCCATCAATAACCAAGAGACAGACTCCTCTGTGGTTGTCACAAACCTTTGTTATTTCCTTTCGCCTGTGGAGATGGGTGATTGAGGTATCCTTGAGCTCCCAAGGAATGTCTTTCTCTTTAAATATGGCTTTAAAAAAATAGCCTCTATGGACTTGCGGGTCCCATGGCCTTGAAGAGTTTAGCTGGAACAGAGTCAGAACCTTGTGCCTTGCCGTCAAAAAGCCTGATTGCTATTTGAACTTCCTATTCCGTGAATGGATCTGCCATTTAATTTCGCGCATGTATGCAATGGTTTCAGCATCGATGGAAAAGGGCCTATTCAAAAGTTGAAGTGCTCTGCCCACCTATCCAGACCAGCGTTCTTTTCAGTGAGCAGAGTGTTTCTGTCAGTGGGTAAGCAGTGGTGATGTTCCAGGTGATAGTGACACTCAGTCTTTTGGGCATTGTAGAAGCATTTCAGAGTTGTTGCTATCTGCATACTGGCACATCTCCTCAACCTCTTGGCTGTGCCACGAATCCTGCATCTCTTGAAGCTTCATCTGCATATCAATATTTGGTATGTTTGTAGGTGCCATCTTACCAAAAGGTACGAGTTACATGCTTCACTTCAAGCACCTTCTTGATTTCCCCATCATTCTTGTCAAACCGATCTGTGTATAAATTGCCCGATGAGAGAATGCAGTACGGTACAACACTTTCATGAATGCTGCCCTATCCTCTTCTGCTCAACCGACGCCAAAGGTTGCTTTGGTTTATTATCTTGTCTCGGTCCTCATCAAGTTCAAGCAATGCCTTTCCAGCCTTCCGATGTTTAGTCACTTGCTTGCCCTTTTTTTTGTGCGGGCTCACCTGGGTTGGATGTGCAAGAACATGGAATTTGGAGAGAACAAGTCAGAGGTCATCACAGTTACCAGCACTGCACATGGCTGCCATCACACACCGATATCCTGCCTATCTCTTCTCCTGGTGCAGTCAATGAATTGTCAATGCTTGCACACACACACACACACACACACACACACACACACACACACACACACACACACACACACACACACACGTGCATGCATCCACGCGCAAGTGTGCGCGCACACACACACATGCACACGCACACGCACAGACATAGAAACAGACACACATATACCCTGTATGTTGCGCGTTATAGCCCAGCTGCTATCTCAGCTTTGTCTAGCCAAGGTAGGATTCCTCTGCTACAGCTTTCCTTCCCTTAAACCTTTTTATTTTATTTTTTTTTTACGAGTGTGAGACAGTCCTCCACCCAACTGAAAATAAAGTTCCAAGACAAGGTCCATATCGATGCCTTTTGTGGAAAACTTCAAGTCAGCAAATGCAAGACATCCCACCCCCAAATGCAGTCCTTGGAGGACTCTTCTTTTCATAATTTTACATCACATACCTTTCTTCATTACAACTATTTTTTTCTTTACTTTCTGCATGCATTTTCGGTTTGGGGCTGTTTCGTTTCTTGGATGCAAGTGTTGACATTTAGGCCTATCCTTTGTCTCTTCAAGTCCTATATCTTTTTTCCCAAAGGCAATTCCAAGCATTCGTAAGGAGAACCAAAAACACACAGATTTGTTTTGTCATCTAAGGCAAGGTGATCCTGTGGTGAACAAGAGCACAAGGTAACTGAATATCCCCAGTCCAAACTAGTTACTCGTGTCTCTCTGCACAATGAACACATTTGACCCATTCGCTACAAGACCTCGGCAAGTAAGCATAATCACTACCTCCGAGTGTGCATTTCTCCCTGTTCAATGTGGTCCATTCTCAGACGACTGTTGACATTCAACTTTTGAAACTTTACTCTACTCCTCTTGGTAAAAATTGGACATTTCACTCAGCATGTTTTTAATAAAACCCACGGGCGCAAAAGAATGAGGAAGTACAGAAACTGCTTATGTGCAATTTGTACATGGGAGATCACTGTGTGTGTGATTTGACTATTGCCGGCCTGCACCATACTTTTCTTTCCCTGCCCTCCCCCCACTTTACGTCATTTTTCAATGCCTAACTTCAACGCCCTCCTCATCTCCCTCTATTCGTCTGTCAGTCGGGCTGATGTTTGATGCAAGCCGACGCCAAGGGAACAGAATTTTTATGCAACTGTAGCGCAAGTCATCAACCACGCTCCAGTCTTCCCTCTCCCTATCTGATCGTTCATGGTGGCCCCGAGGATTCCCCCACCATCCTCCCCTTTTCAAGGAAACCATCACCCCACCCTTCCCTTCCCTGCTGCTCGCCTTGTTTTGATCGGTGCACTGGGGCTACGACTTGTGCAATCTTCCTGTTCTTATTATGTAAATTCCAGGAACCTGCCAGATGTCCGTGTCTACCCTGTCTCACAGGTGTGGACAAAGTAGCTTTGTTCATGAGCATAAAGGCTAAAAATACCTCCAACATCCGAGTGTCTGTCCTTTCTAATCACCAGCGCATTATCTCACACTGCAGGTGGTGCAGCAGGACTGTCTCATTCCAGATCAACCCACCCCCCCTTTCCTCAGACTAACCCCCCCACCTCTTCCTTGTCTATATTACTGGTTGTCTTGTTCCTCCAACAGCCTGTTAATCAGACAGACATCAGAGACAGGATGCACACAAAAAGGAAAGATGAAGACTCCCCTCTTCCCTGCTCCACCAAAGGTTGCAAGACTATCAGTCAGTGAACCAACCTCCCACTTCTCTGCTCCACCAAAGGTTGTAAGACTGATCAGTCAGTGAACCAACCTCCGACTTCACTGCTCCATAAAAGGTTCTAAGACTAACCAGTCAGTCAGTGAACCAACCTCCCACTCCACTGCTCCACCAAAGGTTGTAAGACTGATCAGTCGGTGAACCAACCTCCCACTTCACTGCTCCACCCTGCCTTGGCTTAAGGCTGTGTCAGGGCCAATTGACATTGGCTAGAACACCAAGGCTTGTGCTCTGCATAGTTATGCAGGGATTGTCTTCAGTTGTGACAAGCTCCTAGTGTAACATTATCAGTCTCCAAAATCACCCAAAGTCAGTGTGGCTGCCCACGTGGCCGGGTAATCAAAACAGTCACACACATAATGTTCTCATCCCCAGCTGGTGCATTTGTACCATCGTGTTCAAGTACTTTGGCTGTTCAGATGATCCCTGGAGTCCTTTAGCCAGGGTACGACTACAACTGCGCCACACCAAAGGTTGCAAGACTGACCAGTCAGTGAACTAACAGCCAACACTGGTGTTTGCCAGAGAGGGGGACATTCATCTCTCATGCTCTGAGACCATGTGTCAAGTGTCACCGATCTATCCAAAATCCCCCCCCCCCCCCCCCCCCCCCCCCCCCCCCCCCCCCCAAGTCAGAGTATGGCTGCCCATGTGGCGGGGTAATCAAAAACGGTCACACATGTAATATTCTCATCCCCAGCTGATGCATTTGTACCATAGTGTTCAAATGCTTTGACTGTTTGGATGATCTTTGGTGTCTTTTAGCCAGAGTACAACAACAACAACTACTGATCTCTCCTGAAAAAATGTAAGCTTGAGACTATGCATTGTTTGCATATACGATATGTTTTAACATTAAAACTTCATGCCAGCACTTGGTAAATGTAAAGATGCTGAATAAGTATTCTGTTGTCGCAGTTTAGTCACCACCATTTGGTGAGAACGGTTAACGTGATTACAGAAAACTTATCTTTTTTACAGTATAACTTTCTACCAGCAATTGGTACAAGCTATTGGTACAATCTATAACTTTTTACCACTTTTTACCAGTACTTCGTACTATCTGTAAAACTGATTACTGTATCTTGATAGGACAACTTTATGCCTATACTGGTTGAAAACTGTTAAGGTGAATACTATTGATCCTCGTAATGGTAGTAGGTGGCTCTTGGCAAGTGTGCTTAGTACAAGTACCTCGTTACTTCCGCCAGTTGTTGACTAAATTGAAGAGTTGTTTCCCTTTGTTTAGCAGTTTCTCACGGTCATACAGCATAATCTTTTTTTAAATCCACACTGTGTGAGAGCAGAAGTTGCCTAACTGTGTGAGAGCAGAAGTTGCCCCTTTATGACCAACATGACATAATGGGTAGAAGCAGTTTCACCCAGTGAACTATTTTCAGCATACAGTTTTCAAAGTTCTGACAAAGATACTTTCTCCTTGAATATGTAAACCGTTAGTCTACAACTGACCAAGTGAGAGAAATTTTTAAAATGTTCACCCAGTTAACAAAACAAACGATTTTTTTTTTTTTCAACCCTGGAAACGAGACTTTTATTTTGCCATGATTTTTTTTTAGATGTCCAGGAGTGTGTGACCTCCCCCAAGCCGTTGCACTCATATGTTCGTAAGTACTTAGCAGGAGCATGTATGTACTTGCACATATCCCTCTAAATACTTGATCTTGACAATTTTAACCTTTGTTTTACACATCCTATTTGACATGCATGCTTTCTTAATCCAGTTGTAAACTACATCATTTTGAGAAAAGCTCTCTTGGAAACTTGGGAAGTTTTCTGCCAAATATATTCCTCATCAATTTTAAACTCCCCTATTCGTATCAGCTACCTCAATAACCATTAAACCTTTAAGGCAATCTAGTACTATAAAGGTACCAGCCGCCGTGGCAAAGTGGCTAGCGTCGCGGACTCCTGGCTGGGAGGTCATGAGTTCGATTCCCATCCGAGTCTTGTGGGATTTTTTTTGCTCGGACCGGCTCCCACCCAGAGTTGGTTTACTAAAGGCTTAGTTGGGAAGACTGGGACCACACAGTCGAGTTTCATCCACTTAATGGATGCATTTCTGACAGTGTTGCTCAATTTCCTGACCAACACTGCAGGTGTCTGTATCTCTCAGGCCTGGTTTGACACCGGGATATATTATGAAAGAAGTGTATAGAGTACAGCCCTGTTACGCCGTTTCAGACCAGAATGGATATCTGTAGCATCATCTTAATCATCCTCATTGAAAAGTCTCGAATTCTGTGGTTCTTCATGCCCTGCTGTCATGGTGACCTCACTTTCGATGTCCTATCCACGTCCATGGCCTTGGTTTGATTCCGTCGAGGTTGGGGTCATCGGTATCAGAGAGTCCATGGGGTTGTCATTGGACGGACATGGTGGCTGCCTCCAGAGGGAGAGGTCACTCACGCCAGCTCTACGACTAAGCAATTATTGTCAGTATGGGGCTCAGTAGGTGGTGTCCTGCGTATGTTGGATAAAACAGGCACAACTGAACACCACCGAAGCGACTCGGCAGCAGTGCGGTGTCTCATCCATTAAGTTGCCTCTCAACGACTTGACCTTGACTGCTCCCTGTGGGCTGCTGGTGCCGGTTCTACAGCAGGACTGACCAGGCTGTAGCTGTGGACGGGGTGTCGGAATGAGCGGTGCAGGTGCAATGCCACCGAGGTGGTGAATGGGACAGCAAAAACAAACAATAAAAAAAAAAGTACTATAAAAGGAAAGAGAAAGCTGCTTCCATATTTCTTTTACTGAAACGATTTCCCGCATCTACTGATTGCTCATGAAGTCTTGAAATTCCTTTAATCCTATCAAGCCTTTGGTGTTTTAGTCTGGGCAGCCAGCCTCTCCTGTCTGACCAGTTGACCTGCTTGAATGGAAAGGCTATTTGGTATAAAAATTTAACTGAGGAAAACATATTCACATGCTCATTGCCAACATCTAACAGAGTACCAACATATAAAAACTAAATGTGAAATGAGAACTTTCAGACCAATTGCTTTGACAAACCATTATTTCATTTTTTTTACACGTGGGATAGGATGCACTTTTCAGACCTTTAATGCTTTCACCATTTTTATTTCATTTTGTGCTCTACTCAATGTTCAATGTATCCCTCAGACACAATTAGTTCCAAAAATTTCAAAACTAAAATGTTCTAGACAAGTCTGCCTGGTGCAAGCTTGAAACAACCAGTTTGCACTGCTGGCCTAAATTTTGCAGCCGTTGCTTTTCCGTTTATAAATTTGCTGTTATTTTTTCACATATTTTTAATGGAGTTACACCAGTTTGAATACACTGGTATTATTGTTGCCCCATGTAATGCTCAGGGCAAAGGTTGAATGGGTGAAAAGCTTGATAATATTAACACTTAGTTTGGAACCTGGATGCACAAAAACATTCATACCAAGCATGACCAAGCGCAGGGCAATTTTTTTTTTTTTCTCTTTATTTTAATTGACACCAACATTTTGAGATGGGGGAATGAAAAAAAAAAATCAATCAACACCAAACGATGAATCATGATAAAACTTGTATGTGACAACATCCATATATGCGTAATCCAGAACAAAGGAAAACAAACACAGCTTACTGATGACAGATCCATTCACAATATCTTCTGGTATGCTCCAACCATAACCACTTCCATCACATCCACATGACAAGGATCATTTTAAATGTACTGATCCACAAGAACTATTTGCCTACACAGTCATAACCACCTCCTAACCATTCTTTGCAGAGTGACCACCATCCTCGATTCAGGGTTATGAACTAATCATGACAAAACTTTCAACTGCTGTCTGTACTGCCAAGAATTATCTGCAGACAACACTGTCAGGCTGGACAAGGCCAGAATGATTACACAACATTAATGAATCAAATGGCATTGTCACTGAAAACACATCCTGAAAATATTTTGTTCATAAAACTTCATATCTAAAACTTGCTGACACATACAATTACTTTTGAAACGCTTGTGCCAGTTCTATGTCAACAGGAACACTTGTCAAGTTTGCAGACTTGTGAACAGAACAACCATTAAAACACACCGTTCTATCAATAAAATACCATTAAAAGAATCTGCAATGTAACTCATACTAGAACTCAAATACAATATGCAAAGCATGATGTGAGAGCACCAACACAAGCACTGAACTGTGTACACGTGAGAATGCCTCCAGAACAATTTTCATTAAATCAGCTCTATTGTACATTACGATTCGCTTCTGTAAGATAGTAAACATAATGCAACAGAGAAAACCATAAACGCACAGAAAAAAGATGGCAAACAGCCTTGTTCTAAACTATCTGAATTCTGATGGCAAGTAAATGTGCATGTTGTTTACACCAGTAACCCAATATATCCTAGGTTCAACAAGTCCATTACTTAGCACATACTTTAACTGCTTCATTAGAACTTCATCTCGTTTTCATACACAAAAAAAAAGAAAAACCATTCCCTTCTCTTTCAGTGCCAAGAAATGCACAGTCCTTTATCTCCAGCCACCACGCTGTTTTCTGCCACCACCACGGGCCACCGCCGCCGCCATACCTGGAGCCATGACCACCATGACCACCACCATGACCCCCACCGTAGCCACCACCCCAGTCATCTCGCTCAAAGCCACCACCGTAGCTGTGGACATAAGGACAGTATAAAAAAAAAAATGGTCAATGACATCCTTCAACTACACACACACAAACGAGCGGAAATGTCTTTCATTTTCGCAAATGAAGGGCTTTAGCCACCTGCCTCAATATCATATGAGGAATCCCTTGTTCTTATGGCAGCTTTGTTTCTAAGACCATGCTGCTTTAGGGTCTTTTTAAAATGTTCATGTCTCGTTCTCACCAGAAAAGCTTTGCTTCCAGTTCCAGTCTGTAGGTTTCCAAGATTTACTTTAGCCAAGTGATGATTTGGACAAGAAAAAGGCTGCAGCAAAAGGTAAAATTTGTGTTTGTTGAACCAGTCCTGAGAAGGGCAATTCCAGTGCTTTGGATTGTTGACTATGTAGAACACACCCCCCCCCCCCCCCCCCCCCCCCCCCCCCCCCCCCTTCTGTCATTCATTCCTTTCTGCAATCAACGTCCTCCTCATTTCTATGGTCACTGCCTTGTGTGAGGGAGAAAACTGCCATCCGATTCAACCCATGGCAACATTATTTGATACAGGACAATTGGTTCCTTTGCCTTTGTTTAGATATATTGGCTTCACTTTCAATATATCAAGTTCACTTTCATATGAAACTTACAAACATTTTGTGTGTGTGCAGACTTAAATAAATCTGTGTGTGCACACAGTGTACTACCTCAGACATTCATACTCTCTTTATTCCATCTTTTGTGCTCTGGTGTTCAGCTTCACTACTTTTACAGATTCTGTTAGTAGAACAGAGGTCTCAAAATGGTGTTCAGGCTCAGACATTTCAATACTGTGAAGGCCAAGTCACTCATTAGCAAACGTGAACTCAATTCCTCCTCCTCTTTTTTTTGTGCCTTTTTCTTTTTTGAGATGCAATCATCATTAAACTGATCTCTTTGTTAAATAATGCTTTGAATGCCTGCCATTTTTACAAGATATAATGGGTGTGGACAAAAATGTTCTGTGCCAACAAGAAAAAAAAAATCAGTAATTTCAATCTTTTCTGCCAACTTGCATTTTCTAGGGGTAAAACTTTTTTACACCACAAAGTATGTTCAAAAGACAAAAGGACATCAAGTAAAAACCAGAAATATACACAACACCACGATCTATGACACAAGAGTAGACAGAGATGGATAGATGACTAACACAGATGACACAACATACTCAGAGAGAGAATACATAGCAGACACAATGACAAGATAATCAAAGACAAGAATTAAAAACACCGACAACATTAAGTCAAGACAAAACATGACATTACTTGACCTCAGATTAAACATGACATATTTAGCCGTATGAACTTGGGATTTAAAAAAAATGTGCAACTCGCTAGAAACAAGGTCTTCCTTGGTCTTGTGAATTTTTCATGGTTTTCATTGGTTTTGTAAAGAGATGGGGGCTAACTGGCTGAAGTGTATTCACTGTTGAGCAAAGCATCACACAGCAGTGGGTTGTACACATGTGGAAGGTCAAAACCTTCATCCCTGTTCTGGCTTGGTCGTTTTTTTCTCTCTTATTTGTGAGACTTCCTTTTCATTTCATGAAGTAGATGTTCTATGTTATGGATTTCTGTCTGTTGCAGTAAAACTATGTGCATGCTTTCCTGCACATTTTCACATCCAGATGATTTTGGGTCTGTGTTTACCAAGTCTGGTTTCTTACGAGTCATACTGGCATAGCAGTCCCAACATATTTTGTAGTAAAAGGCCCCACTTTTTTTTCAACGGGGATGGGGCCTTCACCTTGTGATCTGACTGCACATAACAGTTTGATACCGAGTTGCTTCAAGTCTGGCTTAAGTCTCTCCAACACACCTCGACCTCTGAAGCTCCAGTTCTGGCAGTGTTCTTGTCCTGTTCAATGAACAGCGAAGATCATGGACACGGAGATCCCCGACAAGTCTGATGATGATTGGAAAACATCCGGGCCTTGAACAAGACAAAGACACTGCCAAATCTGGACACTGTGTCGGTCACATCCTAGAAGACCCAAGTGAGCCTTAACTAACATGGTATCAGACTGTTCCTGAAAAGCGCACACAACGCAACCAAGTCAAAGACTCCACCATTGATTATCAGAAATGTGAGGCCATTTACGTATGTCATGACTGCAGAATGTACTGCATTGGCAAATCAGCAAGATAGTAGAAACCAGATACACAGACCACATCACTGACTCCAAATCTACTTGGTGTGAACTTGCAACAGGCTGAAATCCTTGACACATATTCTGTAATGAATACAGAGAAACGACAGAAATAAGAGATAACCAAGCCCGAGCAAAGACAAGAACCTACCATCTGTCTGTCACCCACTACGGAACGATACTCGGTCTACAAGCCACTACAAAACGACACTCTCTGTCTACAACCCACTACTGAACGATAATCTCTATCTGCAAACAAGACTCACCAACCAGCTAACTTCCCTTCACCTGCTGATGAAAGCTATAAGAAACTGAAATACTTCTAGCAACACTTTTTGATCCAGTCTACATATCTCAATCTATCATGGAAGAAAAAGACACCCAGGACACAATGATCAGGGCACTGAAAAAGGATCCATACAAATCAAAACCAGAATAAAAACACTTACCCACCACCTCCCATGGGAGGCATGTCATAGAAGCCTCTGTCCCGTCCCCTAAGGGAGGCAATCTGTCGCTGCAACTCATAGGTATTCATGGCCAACTGGTTCTGCAGATAACGCACATCATCAGAAAAGCCTCCACCTCCACCTCCGCCTCCGCCTCCACCTCCACCTCCACCCCCACCCCTCCTCCGTCGATCATCTCGGCCTCCCCCACCACCCCAACGCTGTTTCATGTTTCTTTTCGTTCATCTTCTGCCGTCCCGTCATCACTCCACCACCACGGCCACCGCCTCCTCTACCTGAAACTGAACAAGATGAAATTTCTGAACATTCCTGTTTTTCTTGCAATGTACAAATGGATTCATTTACAGTGAAACCACTCTGGTTTGGATGTTATCAAACATTTTTGCCAACAGGAGATGTATACCTGAATACAATGTCTCATAACATACTTCACTATAGGGCATTTGACATATGGGACCAAAACAAACAAAAAATTGATAGAAAAATAAAAATTATATTTAAGACAAGGCCATGGGATGTGAAAAAGCTGTACACACACCGACACCCCTGCAGAACTCTCGAAACACAAGGTAGTGACCGATATAAAAAACAGCCATTTGCAATGAGATCCGGCAGAATGCCCAGCGGCCCCCTCCATTATCAGTCTTCGATTTTTCCAGGAAATCTCCAGCACTGCCAGAACTACTTCACTGTCTACAATGCCAGCGAAGTAAAGCTTAAAATGATTCTGAATATAACGCAGCCTCAAGCATACACTGAATATAGTCTGAATTTTGCAAGCAGATCTTAAACCTGCATATCGTTTGCCAATAAAACCCCATCCAAACAAAAACAAAAGGCTTAAACACCAAAGGCAGATCCACAACTTTTCACAGACTTCAAACTAGCATTCAGTACAGTTTGGAGGGAGGTACTGTGAGCTAAAATGAAGAAATTTCAAGGCACTGCTACAACAAAGAAATTTATCCCAAGCAACCTTATCCAAGGCAAAAAAGTTAATCAACATCAAGCAACTGTACTCAAAATTGACAGTGCAGTATTCATAGAGAGCTGATGGAACATGCGCATGCACACATACCCACACAGATATGCACACGCATACTCACACATCATACATGCATGCACATGTGCTTGCGCACTGCATCCACTGGCACAGACACATGGACCCATGCCCACAACCCATAAACATGTGTGTAGACTCACCACACACACATGCAATAATAATGGCACAGCCAATGTTAGGTAGGTACTCATGGTCTGACCAGTGCATTGGGCTAATGCTTTGGTCAGACATCTGCTAAGTTGTAGCCACAAGACCCTCTTCTTAAATCATCTCATCTTGATTAATTCATTTATCCATCAGCTTTCAATCATGCGCAATATGGTATCAAAATCTAGCGATTGTGGTGTAGCTTATATGGACTAGTCCACACGCAGTGACATCTTAATAAAACTGACACTTTTGCAGTGGTTCCAATCTTCAGTCTGAACTGGTCGAGGCTTCCTTTTATCTCCCCATTTTCAACACATTCCTGAAACTCATCACGAGTGATGCACTTGAAGAGCATGCAAGCACAAGCAGCACTGGATGAATAACATCATGAACACTCATTTAACACATGACATCTACGGCTTGTCTGGAAGTGAAACAGGCAACATGTTAAATATGGAATAGTCGTAGAAAAGGAAGTCTCGCGAGAACGTGACTTCCTTCTTCCTGTAGCCATTTACTTCCGTTTGCAAAAAAAAACCGCGAGTCGATACGTGCCGTGGTTCTCGAGTTACGAATTTTTAAAGTTTGAGGTCGAAATGCTGTTTTTCACCATGGCTAACCTTGATTTCTGCCGTTCTATAATGAGATTTAGTGATGGAGATACTGTGTTTTGTAGGATTTACGGCATAAGACTTAGTGAAAGTGCTGGGTAATGAAGCTTAGAGTGACCTAGATTTCGACTGGGATGAGGTTCCAGGTATGATGAACAACAGTTCGGAAGAAAGTTCTGAAGAAGATTTTTTTTCCCCCCCGAGTAAATGGCTCATGTGACATTCTTCAAACTTACGATATAGCAACATATATATCACAGGAATTTTAAAAATTATTTTCTTTTCATTATTTCCTTTCCTCTCTTTTAAATTAATTTTTTAATTGAGTAACCATGTTCAAATTACGGAGTTACATACCTTGCCGATGGTTTTCGGTGTAACTAAGCTCAGATAAGTGCATACTGAAGAGAGTTAACTGTCCTGGACAGAAGCTTAGAACGGTTTAACAAATCACTTGCAAAGAATCCACCGGAACACATACAGGATCAAAACTAGACATCCCCTAAAGGACAGCAAAGAACACCACTAGCAATGGCAAGATTAATACCTGCATGGAAGGACAATACTACTGCCATAAAACCCACCGTTTGCACTAGCATACTCATCTTTCTTTTTATTTTTGTCTTCCTTTTTATTTCTGTAAGACATGGACCCTCGCAGTAGATCTGAAAAGAAAAGCTCATGCCATGGAATTAGGTGTTGCCAGAAGACGTAAACATCTTACCACTAAAGAACAAGAGCATCAAACCATCACGCAGCACACCCTATGAAGAACACTTTACATCAAGTCATGAAAACTATGCTAGAACAGGCATGCAACACGATACATAGCGTTGCTTAATCAGCCCTTCCGAGGACTGTTGAGGGAAGGAGATCAAGGGGAAAATAGAACAAATAAAAAAAATAACCACCATCACACACACACACACACACACACACACACGCACACACACGCACAAAGGACGGAGAACACTTGAGTTGCTTCTCTAGTTGCTTGCATGACTGGCAAGCAGTCCAGTACTTAAAAAGGCAGCAATTTGTGCACATGGCACAGCAAAAAGCTTTCGACCTAAGACAGGCAAATATATGCCATGACAAATTTTTTTCAGCAGCACCCCTCATACCATGTTAGGCACACTGTAAAAAGCATTAGTGATCCTGCACAGAAACGATGTGACAAAATCTATATCCGTAAAAGTATAACTACAGGCATTTTAATACAGTGTCACTCTTTGTCCATAACTCTTCAAATACTTTTCGTTTGTATTTTAATTTGCCCACAAGTATACAACAGAATGCAGCCCAATGTTTGAAACAAACAACTCCCTCCCCCCTTTCAATAAGAGTAAACAAATCTTCTCACCACAAAAGAAACCTTCCATGTGATTATCCAGCCACAAAGTTCAAGAGTTTCAGTCAACTACATAGTTTATGGCTGTTTCAGTCTTCTCTCATTACGCTCTACACCATAATTTGGCACCTTGTTTCATCCAAACTTTTATTTGTCCAACTTTTGAGACTGGCTGCAATCTCCAGAAAAAGAACATTTGTGAGAACAGGCAACTGCCAGTTCCACCAGCATGAGAACACTCCTGTGTGCGAGTCCACAAACCCAATTTTGATGCAGACAATTTTGTCCCAGGAAGACTGAGCTGTGAGCGGAGCACAGGTGGTATTATGATCAGCAGAACTTGGCCTGCATATTCGTTTTCAGGCAGGAAGAAATTCTTTAAACAGGAGAATTGGATTGGACTGAAAAATAAACACCAGTTGTTGGCATTTTTTTTCCAACCAGTAACAATACCATTTAAAAAATGGCCTAACAATCCCACACAATTTAATGCAAGATTGTGCGAATGACTGGCACAAAAGAAAAACAGGACAAACAAAAAAACAAATCAAAATCAGTATATAAACCATGTCTTGTTGCTTATAGTCTGGCCAATGAAAATGGCCCTATCAAGATTTGTCCTAAATGATGTGCAAGTTCTCAAAGCAATGCAAACAAAATTCAACGTAAAACTTCAAGATCAAAAGACAAGTCCAGTTCTGTTCACAGAACCACCACAAGAAACAAAAGTAAATTAATCAATAAAGTTACAACTAATCAAAACAGACGACTTTGTTTCTTGCTTAAACTTCAGTTGCTGGTGTTGAGGCACCTTCTGATTTCATTCATATGCTACTTGTACTTCTTATTCACCACCTTGCTTTCAAATCATTTCTTTTAGGGATACTTGATTTCCTTTTGTATTCTGCACCTCATTTCACCCTTTTTTTTTTAATGCCATTTCGGGAAAAAAAAAAAATGTATTCTTGATTATGGCAATCAGTTTACAAGCTGTAGCACATCCCTCAATTTATTCCTCAATATACCATCTCTAGATCTTCAAACACAAATAACATGTTAAAGAGCGGGTGCACGAGTGTGCATGTATATATGTGTGTGTGTGTGTGTGAGAGAGAGCGAGCGAGCGAGAGAGAGAGAGAGAGAGCGTAAGAGTGAGAGAGAGGGGGAGAAAGTGTGTGTGTGCCTGAGAGAGAGAGTGTGCCTGCGTGCCTCTGTGTGTGTGCATGCACACTTGTTATTTCTTGTTCTTTTCCATTTTCAAAAAAAAAAGAAAAAAAAAAAAGAAGCAATACTGTTAAATGGATAAATTATCATTTAGTCACATAAACACAAGCACATGCGCACACACATGTACATGTATACATGCACACACTTCACCTGAATGTATATGTATTTCTCTCTCTACCTGTCATGTCTACACACATGCATGCAGGGAGAGAGAGACAGTCAGGGCTGTTACAGTTTTCAAATTAAGTTTGAAATGAGTGGAAGTGTGAATCACACACACGCACATCATCACTTGCACATATACACATGCACGTGCCTTTTCACTAATACCGCACTCCCATGCACATGCACACATATGGTGCACGCATGCGTCAATGCACACAGTGTGTCACATGGGCATGGAAAAGTAATTTCTCCCTGGTTTTCAGCTGAGGATGCCCACAGTTCTATGAAGATCCCACATGGCAATACAGTTTCATGCAGAAAATCCATGTGGCTTTGATGATATCCGTTAACTGGCAACTTGCCTATTCAATGTATTCAAAGGAGTAAACACCACATGAAGTTAACTCGGTAAAAACTGTATTGTGGTATCCATGGACAAGAATCCTCTGACGATTTTTTTCCGGCAAAGTGGCACCAGATCTTTTTCATATATATATATATATATAAACATTATTAAAAAACACACACCACACACACATGGAGTTACAATCATAAGCATACATGTAAGGCTTTCAACATCAGTCACTTAAATTAATCATAGAAGTTACAGATCAGGTTAATTTGAACTGTACCACACCAAACTGCTGCAATGTATGATCATGTTTGCTCATCTGGCTAGATTTAATGCTATGGAACATCCTGTTGAGAACAACATACCCTCATCAGCATCTTTCCCATTCTCCATCCTAAGTTGCAGACTGAATTGCATGGCAATTCCTGGTCAACCTTTTAACTGTCCTTCCATCCCATTTGACCTGTCCACTATTACCAGATATTAACTTATGATCCGCCATTTGGTTCTGTTTGGCTTCTTTAGGAAGAAACTGACATAAGATGTCGTGCTTTACCCTCTCTTCTTCCTTATACTGAGCAACAATCTGTTGAAGCCAAGACAATGTTTCTATTTTTTAAGAACTCTTTTCTTTGTTAATGTTGTAAAAACATCGTATCATATTTGATTCTGACAAGAAGTGAGTACACAATACTTGTGGCTTGGTTGCTAAGGATACCTATACAGGAATGCAAATGAAGCAAAGACCAAGATCTCAGTGTCAAGTATGACAATGAAGACGGTTAACCAGTTTTTGAAAATACTGACCAAGATAGTGACTTAACTGAGCATATGAACTGGCCTGCCAATACTTCTGCATTAACTGTTGCAACATTTCAATATCATGTTTTTGACACTTCTAGAGGCCTTGTCCACTGGTGAATAATTAGTTACCTTTTGATTATTTTTCACTTCTTCCAGTGAAGTACTGAATCATGGTTCATCATACAATGCTACATGCGATGCAGAGAGTGAAAGTATGTGATATTTTGGACGACGACGGATTACTAGTAACATTCAATATTAACAAAATATCCAAAGTTTACATTACTTTCGAAACAAAAAACCCTGGAATTTACGGACAAACTGGCAGCCGTCAGTCAAATTCTCAAAACAATTCAAAAGCTCAACTAATCAGTAATGGTCCCCGTCTGATCTTCCTTCAAGATCTGACTTAACACTGTCCACCAGTTCATGCCACTTAAATGAAAACACTTTGATTTTGTACTGATTCAATTCCATACTTCAGTCCTGAATCTACGAGGCAGAAAGGAATACAATGAAAATGCTCATAACAAGGCAAACTGGTGAAGTACAGAAAAAAACTGAAATTTCATTACCTCTGTCTCTGTCTCGGTCTCCTCCACTTCGGCCTCCACCCCCCTGTTGCCACCTCGCTCCCCTCTGTTGCTGGCTACCGGTTTTTCCTCAAAGTCGTCCTCTCGTTTTGACACACGATCAGCTGCAGTAACTGGCTTCCACTCTTTTCCATGGACTGCTTCATAGCCACGCTTCTTTCTGACTTCCTTCCGCAAGTTATCAACTAAAACATATTTAAGCATTAACATGGTAACACATATCTGACAAAGCAGTGTATCAAGCTTATCATTCTTTGCCCAAGTTGAATTTCCACTTCCAAATTAGGTATTCTGAAAGCCTGCTATACCTTTATGGGGAGTTTGTATTATACTCCCTGTTTGGCTAGTATACTTACCATGTCAGACCATAGCATTCATGGCAGTTAGTCAGCTCTGCCAGGCCGAATTTTTTGTGGCTATGCAGTAATAAGACCATCACTGACGCCCACCCTACTTCCGGCAGGGAAGAAGCCAGTGTAAACTTTCCTGTTCCTCATTCAACGAGGCCTATGCGCAAGGTAATCCCGAGAACCATAGCACTAGTGGGGAAGCCAGGGTGGGCATTAGAGTCTGACATGGTAAGTATACTAGCCAAACAGGGAGTATGCCGAACAGGGAGTATAATACAAACTCCCCATTTTGGCACCATATACTTTACCATGTCAGACCATAGCAGAATTCAAAGGAATTGGAGGTGGGCCGAGTGCCCTAATGGTTCTTGGGGTTAGCAGAGGAGTACATATGGCTGCGTTAGCCGCAAAAGAAGTCCCTGGAACTATCAGCCCTGGGCATGCGGACCTCCCTTAAATAAGCATTTATGAAGGGATTTTCCGGATGCCAGTAGGCTGCCTCCAGGAGGTGGCGCAAGAAGACAGAGTGCTGATCGCTGTGGGAGTGGCCAGCGCCCTGCCGTCATGCCCTGATGGGCCCGGGGGAAGTAAGATGGGGAGATCTTCATATGCCTGGGTGTAGGCCGATCTGAGCGTCTAGGAAGCCTCTAGAGATAGGGCTGGGAGGAGCGCCTGGGGCACAAGGGTTCCCAGTAGCCCAGAATGGAGCCAGGTGAGAGCCTAGACGAAGAAGGTAGGAGACAGAAAGTACTTATGTGGAATTTGGAAGGCCAGATGGGGAACAGAGTAGAGCACCAGGAGGCCATATCCCCCTTGGACAAGGCTCAGTGCTAGCTCTGTGCAAAGTCGCTAATCCGAAGATTGAGCGAGGCCCCAGCTCCAGCGGGAATGTCTAGGACGGACTGCGACTGTCCGTCCGTGGCGGAGGGCAGCTGCTTGCAATAGGCTGGCATAGCGGCCCCGAGGGCTGGCAGAGCCCAGAGCATGTCCTCACAGCGCTCACCAGAGGGAAGGCGTATGTATGAGTCCAGACCAGGGAAGGGGGGCAGGGGGGAGCAACCCTGGGCCTGAGCACTATTCCCCGCTGAGCTGAGGGTTTGCCTGTTGAGGGTCCCTTCCGTGTGGAGAAGGGTCCCTGCTATGTGTCTCGCGCAGAGGGTGATTCCCCCGCCTGGACCAGCGGAGGAGGCCTTATTATGGACAGAGAGGCTGACGGAGCAAGCCCCCTTTGCCCCCCCCCCCCCCCCCGATGAATATCAAGGCACCAAAGTGTTGTCCATGGCCAGGGAACAAGCCAGTGCGAGACCCAGGGTTGGAAGCGGGTGGGGGCAGCCTGACTGCTTCCAGTTCCCGGACGTCGATGTGGAGACGGGAGGAGTAAGCCTCCCCACTGGGCGTCTCACTCCCGAGGTATGAGGGTTTTCCAAGTGGGCGACCAACCTGAGTTGGAGGAGTCTGTGTGGAGGTCCAGGGGTTGGGTAGGGAGGGAAATGGGACCCGGGGGACCGGGTGGCGGGATCGTACCCCTCCTCCGTGGCCTGTGGGAACCAAGGGCCCAGGGGATGGACTGAGGCCAGTGGTCGGGAGTCACAGTCCGTCGACGACGGAACTCCCCTGGAGTAGGAGCTGGGGGACCAGCCTAGGGGACAAGGGACGCGAGGAACTCATCATCCCCAGGAGGGAGGCAAGGGTTCTGGGCGGGAGAAGAGGTCCCCACTGCAGGTTGACCTCTCTCTAAGGGAGAGTTTACACTTGTTGGGGTTGGTGACACCACCAGTTGGAACTGGGACGTAGAGGATGGTTGGTGTGGATTTGACACCAAGCCTGGGAGTGACCCAGGACGAGCCAGTCGTCCAGGTACACCAGGGGGCGAAAGTCCTCCTGTCCAGGCGGGGGAGAACTATCAGGAGGGCGTTCGTGGGCCCCAGGCCAAAGGAGCCCCTCCTGTAGGACTGCTACATCCATGGGCTGAGGCCCCTACTTCTCACCGTTGGGCATGCCGGCATAAGGTGCCTGCCAGAGGGGCCGGGGGGGGGGGGGGGGGGGGGGGGGGGGAGGAGAGGGGTAGTCGTCCGAGTTCTCCCTAATCCAGCTCCCCCGTAGGTAAGTCCTCCAGTCACCTCTGGGGGCCATCCCTGCTGGCCGAAACGCAAATTCTACATGGGAAGTTTCATCTTCGGTCACAAGGGGAATTTTAGAGCGCTTGGTGGGTTGGGGTCCGAAGGCACCCTCCACTAAAGCAATTGTAGTGGCTCCTGGCTGCGCTGTCCACCGCAGCTGAAAGGTGGTACGAGATCCTGTTGACTAGGGAGTTGCATCCAGAGGTTGCTGGGCAAGTGAGATATGGGTTTCAGGGTGTGTCTCAGAATACTGAGCATCTGAGGACACAGAGACCGAGTTGTCGTTCTCCAGCCCGATCTCCTCCACGTGCTGTAGAGCATGTCGATGGACATGTCCAGAGAGTTATGCTGGATCTCCGAACTGGAACTGTGGTCCCACTCCACCAGGTTATTTGTAGCGAGTGGTGGCAGTGGGGAGGCCAGATGGGGGAGAATCGGTAGCTGGCCTGGGAAATGGATAGTATTCCCTGGAGAAGGGATGACTCGCGCACCCCTGGCTAGGGTTGCCGGACACTCCCCAGTGGGAGTAAGAGAGTCTGAGGGGCAACAAGTCTGGGCGAGCCCATGGAAGGAGAACCAAGGCAAATCTGGGCACCGAGGAACTTGCCGGGGGTGGGGGTTCCCTCTGGCAAGGTCAAGGCGCCAGTGCTCCATAGTGGACAAGTCGCGTGATGAGGAGAAGGAGTCCTCTACCTCATCTTCAGAGTCAGGAGCATCGGGCTCCTGAAGAGGTTGCAACAAACCTTCTCGAGGAGGCAACGGCAGGGGTGAGGGAGGGTCCCGCCCTAGCTTGGTAGTGGGAGGACGCAAGGGCGGGTCCCTCGTGGCTCCATGATCGGCGGCCAGACTATGGGAGAGTAGTCCGTCCTGCCGATCGGACAGCGCCTGACAGGGAAGGAGACTGAGGTCGAACCAGTGCAAGCTGGGTGCCACATGCGACCATGGAGCTGGTAAAATTGGTCTGCTGTAAGCCACTGGTCCCTCTGAGGGGCATAGAGCCACCAGTCCCCACGGACGGAGAAAATGGGCTGTGGCGGCCCTGGGGCAGAATTTCCGTGGGGGCCGGGGTAACCTGAAACACCAGGGGGGGGGGGGGGGGGGGGGGGGGGCGGCGGCGAGAGAGCGTAGTCTGTCGCACCCGCCCTGGAGAGAGTGCACTGCCTCGTACACCTCCCTGATGGGATCCATGGGGCCCCGTGTGTAACAGGGGGAGCAGTGGAAGGCATGGCAACCGAGCCCCCCTACCTGCCTGTGTGCAGATTGGAGTGGCTGCGGTGCTGTGGCCCACCCCTGGTTGAGGTTGTGCAGGTTACCCGTGGTCCCACGGGTAGATCCCCCCCCCGGAGGAACGAGACCGAAGATGTTGCCCAAGTGAGGGGCAGAATAGGTCCGCCCCCCAATGTCCTGTACCCCTAGGGGAAAGTACGACGGTCGATTGGGGTTGGTCAACCACCGGGGATCTGAGAAACACAGGTCCGGGCACAGCCGTGCCTGCAGCCGAGACCCGGGTTATGGACAGTTTGTCGTCCCTGGGACTGACCACAACTCTGCCACCGGAGTTTGGACGCTCCTCGTGTGATAGTGGTGGCTGCTCTTGTGCACAGCTGGGGAGAGCGTCATGAGCCTGTGTGATACTAGTGGGGGGAAGACTAGTGGCACACGGCTCATATAGGCAAGTGACGGGCAGTGATTAACATGGTAACACATATCTGACAAAGCAGTGTATCAAGCTTATCATTCTTTGCCCAAGTTGAATTTCCACTTCCAAATTAGGTATTCTGAAAGCCTGCTATACCTTTATGGGGAGTTTGTATTATGCTCCCTGTTTGGCTAGTATACTTACCATGTCAGACCATAGCATTCAATGGCAGTTAGTCAGCTCTGCCAGGCCGAATTTTTTGTGGCTAATGCAGTAATAAGACCATCACTGACGCCCACCCTACTTCCGGCAGGGAAGAAGCCAGTGTAAACTTTCCTGTTCCTCATTCAACGAGGCCTATGCGCAAGGTAATCCCGAGAACCATAGCACTAGTGGGGAAGCCAGGGTGGGCATTAGAGTCTGACATGGTAAGTATACTAGCCAAACAGGGAGTATGCCGAACAGGGAGTATAATACAAACTCCCCATTTTTGGCACCATATACTTTACCATGTCAGACCATAGCAGAATTCAAAGAATTGGAGGTGGGCCGAGTGCCCTAATGGTTCTTTGGGTTAGCAGAGGAGTACATATGGCTGCGTTAGCCGCCGCAAAAGAGTCCCTGGAACTATCAGCCCTGGGCATGCGGACCTCCCTTAAATAAGCATTTATGAAGGGATTTTCCGGATGCCAGTAGGCTGCCTCCAGGAGGTGGCGCAAGAAGACAGAGTGCTGATCGCTGTGGGAGTGGCCAGCGCCCTGCCGTCATGCCCTGATGGGCCCGGGGAAGTAAGATGGGGAGATCTTCATATGCCTGGGTGTAGGCCGATCTGAGCGTCTAGGAAGCCTCTAGAGATAGGGCTGGGAGGAGCGCCTGGGGCACAAGGGTTCCCAGTAGCCCAGAATGGAGCCAGGTGAGAGCCTAGACGAAGAAGGTAGGAGACAGAAAGTACTTATGTGGAATTTGGAAGGCCAGATGGGGAACAGAGTAGAGCACCAGGAGGCCATATCCCCCTTGGACAAGGCTCAGTGCTAGCTCTGTGCAAAGTCGCTAATCCGAAGATTGAGCGAGGCCCCAGCTCCAGCGGGAATGTCTAGGACGGACTGCGACTGTCCGTCCGTGGCGGAGGGCAGCTGCTTGCAATAGGCTGGCATAGCGGCCCCGAGGGCTGGCAGAGCCCAGAGCATGTCCTCACAGCGCTCACCAGAGGGAAGGCGTATGTATGAGTCCAGACCAGGGAAGGGGGGCAGGGGGGAGCAACCCTGGGCCTGAGCACTATTCCCCGCTGAGCTGAGGGTTTGCCTGTTGAGGGTCCCTTCCGTGTGGAGAAGGGTCCCTGCTATGTGTCTCACGCAGAGGGTGATTCCCCCGCCTGGACCAGCGGAGGAGGCCTTATTATGGACAGAGAGGCTGACGGAGCAAGCCCCCTTTGCCCCCCCCCCCCCCCCCCGATGAATATCAAGGCACCAAAGTGTTGTCCATGGCCAGGGAACAAGCCAGTGCGAGACCAGGGGTTGGAAGCGGGTGGGGGCAAGCCTGACTGCTTCCAGTTCCCGGACGTCGATGTGGAGACGGGAGGAGTAAGCCTCCCCACTGGGCGTCTCACTCCCGAGGTATGAGGGGTTTTCCAAGTGGGCGACCAACCTGAGTTGGAGGAGTCTGTGTGGAGGTCCAGGGGTTGGGTAGGGAGGGAAATGGGACCCGGGGGACCGGGGTGGCGGGATCGTACCCCTCCTCCGTGGCCTGTGGGAACCAAGGCCCAGGGGATGGACTGAGGCCAGTGGTCGGGAGTCACAGTCCGTCGACGACGGAACTCCCCTGGAGTAGGAGCTGGGGGACCAGCCTAGGGGACAAGGGACGCGAGGAACTCATCATCCCCAGGAGGGAGGCAAGGGTTCTGGGCGGGAGAGAGGTCCCCACTGCAGGTTGACCTCTCTCTAAGGGAGAGTTTACACTTGTTGGGGTGGTGACACCACCAGTTGGAACTGGGACGTAGAGGATGGTTGGTGTGGATTTGACACCAAGCCTGGGAGTGACCCAGGACGAGCCAGTCGTCCAGGTACACCAGGGGGCGAAAGTCCTCCTGTCCAGGCGGGGGAGAACTATCAGGAGGGCGTTTCGTGGGCCCCAGGCCGAAGGAGCCCCTCCTGTAGGACTGCTACATCCATGGGCTGAGGCCCCTACTTCTCACCGTTGGGCATGCCGGCATAAGGTGCCTGCCAGAGGGGCCGGGGGGGGGAGGATAGAGGGGTAGTCGTCCGAGTTCTCCCTAATCCAGCTCCCCCGTAGGTAAGTCCTCCAGTCACCTCTGGGGGCCATCCCTGCTGGCCGAAACGCAAATTCTACATGGGAAGTTTCATCTTCGGTCACAAGGGGAATTTAGAGCGCTTGGTGGGTTGGGGTCCGAAGGCACCCTCCACTAAAGCAATTGTAGTGGCTCCTGGCTGCGCTGTCCACCGCAGCTGAAAGGTGGTACGAGATCTGTTGACTAGGGAGTTGCATCCAGAGGTTGCTGGGCAAGTGAGATATGGTTTCAGGGGTGTGTCTCAGAATACTGAGCATCTGAGGACACAGAGACCGAGTTGTCGTTCTCCAGCCCGATCTCCTCCACGTGCTGTAGAGCATGTCGATGGACATGTCCAGAGAGTTATGCTGGATCTCCGAACTGGAACTGTGGTCCCACTCCACCAGGTTATTTGTAGCGAGTGGTGGCAGTGGGAGGCCAGATGGGGGAGAATCGGTAGCTGGCCTGGGAAATGGATAGTATTCCCTGGAGAAGGGATGACTCGCGCACCCCTGGCTAGGGTTGCCGGACACTCCCCAGTGGGAGTAAGAGTCTGAGGGGCAACAAGTCTGGGCGAGCCCATGGAAGGAGAACCAAGGCAAATCTGGGCACCGAGGAACTTGCCGGGGGTGGGGGTTCCCTCTGGCAAGGTCAAGGCGCCAGTGCTCCATAGTGGACAAGTCGCGTGATGAGGAGAAGGAGTCCTCTACCTCATCTTCAGAGTCAGGAGCATCGGGCTCCTGAAGAGGTTGCAACACAACCTTCTCGAGGAGGCAACGGCAGGGGTGAGGGAGGGTCCCGCCCTAGCTTGGTAGTGGGAGGACGCAAGGGCGGGTCCCTCGTGGCTCCATGATCGGCGGCCAGACTATGGGAGAGTAGTCCGTCCTGCCGATCGGACAGCGCCTGACAGGGAAGGAGACTGAGGTCGAACCAGTGCAAGCTGGGTGCCACATGCGACCATGGAGCTGGTAAAATTGGTCTGCTGTAAGCCACTGGTCCCTCTGAGGGGCATAGAGCCACCAGTCCCCACGGAGAAAATGGGCTGTGGCGGCCCTGGGGCAGAATTTCCGTGGGGGCCGGGGTAACCTGAAACACCAGGGGGGGGGGGGGGGCGGCGGCGAGAGAGCGTAGTCTGTCGCACCCGCCCTGGAGAGTGCACTGCCTCGTACACCTCCCTGATGGGATCCATGGGGCCCCGTGTGTAACAGGGGGCAGCAGTGGAAGGCATGGCAACCGAGCCCCCCTACCTGCCTGTGTGCAGATTGGAGTGGCTGCGTGCTGTGGCCACCCCCTGGTTGAGGTTGTGCAGGTTACCCGTGGTCCCACGGGTAGACCCCCCCCCCCCCCCCCCCGGAGGAACGAGACCGAAGATGTTGCCCAAGTGAGGGGCAGAATAGGTCCGCCCCCCAATGTCCTGTACCCCTAGGGGAAAGTACGACGGTCGATGGGGTTGGTCAACCACTGGGGATCTGAGAAACACAGGTCCGGGCACAGCCGTGCCTGCAGCCGAGACCCATAGTTATGGACAGTTTGTCGTCCCTGGGACTGACCACAACTCTGCCACCGGAGTTTGGACGCTCCTCGTGTGATAGTGGTGGCTGCTCTTGTGCACAGCTGGGGAGAGCGTCATGAGCCTGTGTGATACTAGTGGGGGGAAGACTAGTGGCACACGGCTCATATAGGCAAGTGACGGGCAGTGATTCTGGGCCCATCCCGTCACCCGTGCTGGTGCGCGCCTCGGCATAGGTCCCCGGGGGCCGGAGGTCACGTGACACAGCATGATAGCTAGAGTGTCACCGTGCGTCGGAAGGGAAGAAGGCAAGCTGTCGGAGGAAGGGGGGGGGGGGGGGAGAATTCTAATATGAATTGTACTACGGACTGCCCTTTTAGGGGAGCCTTGCCTTTCGATTTTCTGGAATACTAAGGAAAGGCACTTAGCAATGGTGGCAGCTTGCCATGTTGCCTTCAGACGCAGTGATCGTGCGTCCGCCGGTCGTGTAGAGGAGGCAAGGTCGCGCGTCCCCTCCGCGGCACCCCCCTCTACACCGGCCATACATTCTTCCGTAGCAAGAACGATAGCCCCAAGGAATCGACGGCAGGTCCTCCAGGGCAGTGTGCAACTTCTGAAAGGTGAAGTGGCCCGACCCTGTCGTTGTCCTTCGCCATGTTGGGCTATGGTGGCAGGGCAATCACGGAGCGCAGACCACAAAGTGGAGACAAGTCGTTCGATCGAGAAATAATAAATTCGATCGACCTAGTGCTACAGCACTGATAAATAAAGCACCGAATAATACTTGATCGAGAGATCAAAAGACACCCTACCACCGAACAGTGGGACCGAGAAATGGAATCGAAAAACCGATCGACTGTACTAGTAACACTAATGATGTGTAATGCTAGATCAAGAGGAATTCGCGCGATCTTACTAGTACAATGACAAGAAGACAAAAAGGTGCTACTAATGGGGTACCAATAAATGGCCAAAGACTCTTGATCTACCTTGTAATAATGATACATGGGGTAGTAATAAATGTGCACACGTTGGTAGATCAAGAGATCGTAGAGACACCCAATCTACCAGTAGAAATGAAAAATAAGGTACAGATAAATCTTACTAATAAATGTGCCCGAGGAAACCTCCATACCGCCAAAACCAGGTGTACCGCCAACCAGGTGCAGACCAGGTGCGACTGCCTGCGGTGAGGCAATAACCTCCGTACTGTGCACACCAGGTGTGACCGCCTGCAGTGAGGCAATAAACCTGCCAAACCAGGTGCAATCCTGCTGCGACCGACGGTGGACACCATGCGGTGAGGCAGTATGGCGGAAACACTGACTGGCGTGGAACAAACATGCGATGAGGCAATATGGTGGACATGCCAACCGGCGTGGCACAATCCAAGATGGCTGATCGATTGACCGGGAAGGGATTGATCGCCGAGAGTGACACACAATGGAGCGCAAGAGTAAAATACCCCGGAGTACCTTGTAATAATACTAAGGAGATACTAATCAATGTGCAACAGTTGGTAGATCAAGAGATCGTAAAGACCCTCGATCTACCTGTGATAAAATAGGTACTGATTAATAAATGTGCACCAGTAGGTAGATCAAGAGATTGTACAGACACTCGATCTATCTGTAGTACAGATACATAGGGTGCCACATAGGGTACAAACAAATGTGGCTGGGAAATCTCCGTACCGGCAAGACCGTGCAACCGTAAGTGTGGGCATCATGCGGTGAGGCAATATGGCGGAAACGTTGACCGGCATGGAACATTCAAGATGGCGGATCGATTGACCAGTGAGGGTTCGATTGCCAAAGAGAAGCAATGGGCGCGAGTAAAATAGACCAACGCGCTGAAGATATACGAGGCCGAAAGGGGACTAGTAGGGGGAATTTAGGAAAGCAAATGCTTGGTTCTTCCCTTTTATGAGTGACGGGAGATCGTAAGGCGAACTCTATTCTTCTTCTTTCTCTTTCTTTCAACATCCGCCATCATCATTTTCATGGTTCTGATGTGTATATACAAACTAGATCAACCTGTACTAGACGAGCGATCGTAAACAACACAATCAGTAGTACTAATACAGATGAAAATATGGCGCTAATAAAGGAGGAAAGCCTCCAGCACTGAACAGGTATGACGAACAAACGCAGGGATAGGCCTGAATGGCGTGAATACAGATGGCGGCTCGAGTGATCGGCGAAGATTGACTGTCGAAGTGAACACCGAAATGGAGAGTGAGGAAAAACAAGGAGACGAGATCGATGGAAATCGAAGGCAAGGGAAGAAAATTAAGAAAAGGGGGGACGCGTTACTACAAGAGAGGACGCGTTCCAACACCAGTGAGTAAGGGCCAAATGGAGAACAATGGATGAAGTAGCGAGCCGTCACGCCGTAGAGGGTGAATAAAATGTACCAGAACGCCAGCCATAAGCCTCCAGCGGCAATGGTACCCCTGATCTAACGTGAGCCACAACAGAACAAGTGAAGAAGGCAAGCACACAAGCAATTTCTACAAAAATGGGGAGGTTTTATTATACTCCCGTTTGGCTAGTATACTTACCATGTCAGACCATAGCATTCAACGGCAGTTAGTCAGCTTTGCCAGGCCGAAATTTTTGTGGCAAATGCAGTCATAACACAGTCACATGACGCCTACCCTACTTACGCCCACGGAAGAAGCCCGTGTCCACTTCGTGTACCTCATTCATAGAGGCCTGTGCACAAGGTAACCCTGAGAACCTTGGCGCTAGAGGGAAAGGCAGAGCGGGCATTAGAGTCTGACATGGTAAGTATACAAGCCAAACAGGGAGTATAATAAAAACTCCCCATTTTGGCGTCATATAGTATACCGTGTCAGACCATAGCAGAATTTAAAGGAATCGGAGGAGGGCCGAGCGCCCTAGTGGTTCTTGGGGTTAGCCGATATGGCTGCATTGGCCACCACAAAGGAGATCCCTCTAGAACCGTCAGCCCTGGTCATGCAGATATCCCCTAAATAAAAATTTATAAAGGGGTTATCCGAACGCCAGTAGAGATCTCTGAACGCCTGTGCGTAGGCAGATCTCACCGTCCTAGAAAGCCAACTAGAGGTAGTGCCAGCTGAGATGCCTTACTTATTATTGGGGTGGTAGAAATAAAAAGATGTCTCTGGGAGAAGCGCCTGGGGCGCGAGTGTTCCCAGTAGTATCTGGGACACCTGAAGGGCACAGGTCATGTCTCCCCCATTCTCCCTCCTTTCTAGGGATCCGCCAGTGAGCGGATGACAAGGGAAGGAGAGGCTGTGCCCTGTTCTGATTCTTAGCTAAGAACAGGGAAGGAACTAGAGAGAGACAGAGCCATCCCTGGGGAAGGCGATGTCTCTGGGGTCCCCGCTGAAGGCATGGATCTCACTTCGTCTTCTGGCCGAGGCAAAAGGAGGTAATGAAGGAGAGAAAGTCAAAGGGAAGGGTGGCTATGGGCTCGAACGGGGGATTTCAAGTCAAGTCAAGTCAAGTAAACTTTATTATCTCAATTTTGAGAAATTAATTTGTGGTCACACACATTCACAGCAAATAAACAATAATTTAGCCACATTACCCATTTTCTCACATATGACATACATTCATATAGAGGAATTTGGATTTCAATTAAACTGAGGGACTGAGGACAATAAAGAGGTCCCAAAGGGGAATGTGCCTTGGGGACTGAGCTTCCGTAGGGCCACCCTACTAGATACTTCTCTAAGAAAGAAATTCTCAAAGAAGGGCTGCCGAGCTGGCAAATGGTGGTGCAGATCACCGACCTGTAGCCCCGAATGGGAGCGAGCAGAGAGCTGTAGAGGGGAAGACAGATGGGATAGGAAAATGGGGAGTTTTTATTACACTCCCTGTTTGGCTAGTATACTTACCATGTCAGACCATAGCATTCAACGGCAGTCAGTCAGCTCCGTCAGGCCAAATTTTGGTGGCAAATAGTCATAAGATAGTCACATGACGCCCACCCCACTTCTGCCAACGGAACCCCCTACCCACCTATGCGCGGGTTGGATTGGCTGCGGCACCGTGTTCTCCCCCCCCAAGAGGGATAGGCCAGGTTACCCATGGTCCCGCTGGTTGATCCTCCCCTAAGAGGAACAGGACCGCGGACGTTGCCCAAGTGGGGAGCCGAGTAGTAGGTCGACTCCCCAACGTCCTGTACCCCTAGGGGAACCTGCGATGGTTGATCGGGGTTGGTCGACCGTCCTTGTGTATGGACACGGCTGGCGTCAAAACCTGGCGTGGCCATACGATGTGACCATAAAACTGCATCCGGAGTTAGGATGCTCCTCGTGCAGGGGGGTTGGCTGCACCTGTGCACAGTGGGGCAGAGCGTCATGAGACCGCGAGTCCAGTTGGGGGGGAGAACTAGTGACCCGCGGCTCATTGAGGCGAGTGACGGCGATTCCTGCTCAAGCCCGTCACCCGTGCTGGTCCACGTCTTGGCAAAGGTCCCTGGGGCCGAGGGTCGCGTGACGCAGCATAAGAGACAGAGGTCTCGTTTAGCGTGGGAAAGGTAGAAGGCAAGCTGGCCAAAGGAGACGGAGAATTTTAGTGAGATGATTTGCCTGGACTCGGCCTTTTTGAGGGGAGCCTTGCCCTTTTTATTTTCTGGCAGGTCAAAAGAGAGACATTTATTAATTAACAAAAAATTCTAGCTCAGAAACTACAAAAGATATAAAAATGAAATATATATGATTTTTGAAGGAAATTGAATGGAGATTTTGAATCTGGGCTTCTTTTGTTTTAATTTTGATCATAAAAAAATATTAGGCATTTAGATTTGGATAGATTTTTTTTGCACATCAAAAACATATGTATTTACCACTACAGCTTCACATCCAAAAAAGAACACAAAGCAAAAAAGTTGAAAATAAAGTTTGTATTGTCACACTACACCTGTAAATGAAAGTAAAACAGTCTAGAAGTCTATCCAGACGCTCACACCTCCTGCAGACAGGTCAGTTCACGACCACGCCCCCCCTCCCCCCCCACGCCCCCCCTTGCTGGACTTCAACCCTCTCTTTCACTCCTCCTCTTCCCCTACCTTTCCTGCTGCCCGTGTCACGCCGCGAGCAGGCCGCGCTCCCCTCTCGCGCTGACTAACACGCCGCTGGCCACTCGCAAGCAGTGCAGAGTACACACTAGGCTAGCTCGTTCGACGTTGGTAACCAGTCAGCTGAACACACTCTTGAGATCGCACAGCACGACTCAATAACTGACGAATATGGTCGGCAATTCCATCACTATCATCATCTCACCTTCATGCTCGAGTGAGTCGCTGAATAAAGATTATTATCTTTATCAAAAAGGATTAGCAGAGCCCGCTCAGCTGTGTAAGTACGTTGATTTGGTCGCTACGCTCGTTGAAGGTTGCGCCGCCATCTTTGCAAGCGAGACCAAGCGCTGGCTGGTCATCCAGTCAGTGATGAGGAAAAATGGTCTTTCCCCTCACTTGTGGTCATTTGCATATCATTTTAATACTGTAGACATATAAGGCTTACTACGCACACTCTATTTCCGTCCTTTGATAGGAATAGTAACGAATGAAAATTCAAGAAAAATGCATGACGTCAGTGGACGGCCCATAGGCACTGGAAGTACATTTTTACTATGGCGTCAGCTGACGGCTTAAAGGCACTCAACGGGTTAATGGCGGCCGCTTGCCTTGTAACTTTTGAACGCAGCGGTCGTGCGTCCGGTGGTCGGTTAGGAGGAAAGATCCCACATCCCCTCCGCGGAAAGGTTGTCTCCATCTACCTCGGCCGGCCGTTCTTCTGTGGTAAGAACGGTTTGCTCTGGATCGGAATCGACCCGCGGGTTCTCCGGGAATGTGAGTGACTTCTGAAAGGCAGAGTGGCTTGACCTGACAGAGTCCCTAGGCAATGGTGCCGAGCAAATCCGGAGCACACGATCGCAAAGGAGAGACATGACGGTCGATTGAGCAAAAAATAATAAAACTCTATCGGCCGTGCGGAATGATATAAGTAAGAGAGAGAGACACTGTGTGTTCTGCAATATTTCAGACTATCAAGTCAACAAACTTTTTTCCCCTTAATATACAGGTATGTTGGATGTGCCAGGGGATCGAGAAGTTGTGAGAAACGATCACCGGTCAACAGCACCATCACCGAAAAGTGCTGAGTAATGCTGCGTGATCATAGTAACGATCCGAGTGGAAAACAACACTAGATCGCGATCGCGATCCGCGAGTTGAAGAACGATAAGTTACGACACAAGCAAAAGCACGTGTGTACAAACACGAGAAATGTTGTCGCTAAACCACGTGGAGTACGATGGACTTTTTACAGTGAGGCGAACTGGTGAAAGTACAACCGGCGCGAAGAAAGATGGCAGCCGAGACCGGCAAGGCGATTGTCGAACCGAGTAGTGGCGTGAGGAGAAAAATAAACACGCAGGAGGGCTGTAAGGCAGAAGGCGAATGAGGCACCGAAAGGCACAAGGAATTCGAGACGTGCCGAGGGACAGCACCAAAAAACAAACTTGCAAGGGGAAACGTGAGCGTAAAACGCCGATAAAACAAGAACCAGGATAGTGACGATCGCGAAAATTAATCAAATGCTAGCCCACCAATAGCCTCACACAGCACGTGTACTAAGGGTTTAGGGCAAGCCACAAGTGAATGAGTCAAGAATGTGAAACACAAGCAATCTTTGCACAAAGGCAGAAGTATAGGGCGAGACAGAGTACAAGACTTATCTTGCTGGGGCGACAGGCCGAAGTTGAATGAGGTACGGGAAACGAACATCGGCGTCTTCCATTGTCGGAAGTGGGGTGGGCGTCACGTGACTATCTTATGACTGAATCTACCACAAAAATTCGCCCTGACAGAGCTGACTCACTGCCGTTGAATGCTATGGTCTGACATGGTACAGTATATGACGCCAGAGGCTAAGTCACGCAGTCCCTGAGAGGCCCCGGCCCCCGTCAGTGTGTCTAGGACAGACTGGGATCTGTCCGAGAGTGGCAGATGTTCGCAACTGGGTTGGCACAGGAGCCAAGCGTGTAGGCGAAGCATCTGGGGGTTCGAGTGAGGATGACCTGAGCGGGGTTGCCTCAGCATGTCCCACCGAGGGTCCAGCTGGAGGGGGGGAACATGGGTGAGGGACATGAGGTCCGGAAACAGGGCTGGGTCGGCCACCACGGGTTATGGGGACGATGACCCTGGGTCTTGCCAGGATATAACGCATCCCCGCTATGTGTCTCGCGCGGAGGGCGATTCCCCGTGCGTGAAACCAGCGAAGGAGGGCCTCTGTCCGAAGAGAGAGGCCGAATGGAGTGTGAGCCCCCCCCCCCGTTACATAGCAAGCTACTGATGTGTTGTCCGTGAGGAGGAGAACCAGTCAGAGAGAGACCCTGTGTGGGAAGCAGAGGAGGGTCAGCCTGACAGCTTCCCATTCTAGGACAGCGTTCGATCATCGAATTGAAAAACAAACAGGCGCGTGAGCGAAAAATAAACAGGCAGAAAATGCCGTAAGAAGAGGGATGAAATGCAAAACCCGAGACAGTGCCCATGTAACTTGCACTGACAAGAACAAAATCGCGAGAGCAACATGACGATTGCTCAAAAGTCGCGAGGAGCAACACGACAAACGTACCAAGCTGCGAGAGTCACGACGAGCGTGAAAGAAAGAAAATATAGAAATGGTAGCCCACCAAGAGCCTCACACAGCAAGGGTACTTAGGTTTTAGCACAAGCCACAACTGACCAAGTAAAGAAGCAAAACATAAGCTATCTTTACACAAGGCAGAGTATAGGCGAGACAGAGCACAAGACTTGTCTTGCTTGGACGACAGGCCGAAGATGAATGAGGTACACGAAGCGGACACCGGCTTCTTCCATGGGCGGAGGTAGGGTGGGTGTCACGTGACTGTGTTATGACTGCATTTGCAACAAAATTTCGGCCTGGCAGAGCTGACTAACTGCCGTTGAATGCTATGGTCTGACATGGTATAGTATATGACGCCGAAACAAGTATAGGCGAGACGGAGCAAAAAACCTGTCCTTGTCAGGCAGGAGGCCGAAGTTGAAAGAGGAACAGGAAGTTTACACCAGCTTCTTCCCTGCCGGAAGTAAGGTGGGCACCACGTGATGGTCCTTATTACTGCATTAGCCACAAAAAAATTCGGCCTGGCAGAGCTGACTAACTGCCATTGAATGCTATGGTATGGAAAAGTATATGACGCCAAATCAGGTTTATAAAAAAAGTGTGTGTGCACATGCTTATGTGTGTGTGTGTGCACGTGCATGTGTGTGTGTGTGTGCACGTGCATGTGTGTGTGTGTGTGTGTGTGTGTGTGTGTGTGTATGTGTATATGTATGTATGTGCATGCATGCATGCATGTGTATATGTGTGTGTGAGTGTGTGGGCATCTGTTGTTTTTTTTCTGTTGCTCTTAACTTGTGGCTTTGCTCTTTCAAGAATGCTATGCATCACATTCAATCAAAAATAATTCTATTAAATCAAGCAAGTAATTCATTCATAAAAATCGGAACATTTTCATTTGTCAGTTGAAACTGACAGGAAAAACCACCCGTTAAGTATGTGAACATTTACTAGTTTCAATGAATATAGCTTTTTTTTTAAGCAGGACATATGCAGGAGAGCATATGGATCTTTCCTAAGCCTGAAACTGTGGTTATCCCATCGATACTGAAATTCAACTGTCACCATCCCAGCAATCCTGAAAACTGCCATGAAACCAGACACATTCTGACACCATTTTCAGGAAGCTTCTAATAGATTGACTAGAAATACTTTTGGTGAAAACATGCTTCTAAAAGAACATATATAGTGCTTCTAAAAGAACCTATATGGTCCTTGTGTGATTCTGCTACCTGTCACAAGGTTGTTACTCTGTGTACATGATTTATGTCCATGTTCTTCAGCTGTCCACAAACTGCCCCACTCCAAAAAAGAAAAATGGGAGGGGAGAGTATGGGAATGGGAGTCTAGGATCTGTGGCAAAACTTCAGAGTCAGATCAGATGACCAGAAACCCGTTTGTCAAAAATGTGCAACAAGATAAAGGTAAACAGGTTGAGCCAAGATTAATTCATTACACTTTTGATCTTGCTATCTGACTGCTCTATACTTTGTGCAGCGAAGTTGTGACCAGGTTCCTTTCAACTGAACTGCTGATGGTAACAGCACATGCATTATATGTATGTACCGGTCATTTGCATATGGAGATCATACAATTTTTTTCCCACTCAAGACATTCTGCATTTGACAGGCAGCAAGTCAGCACCAGTGCTGCCAAAACCTCTCTGCAGCTAAACAAGCTTGTTTGGCAAGGGCATACACCTTGCCATCACTGCCTTTCCAAGATCATTCTTTTGGGTACAGTGGGAGATAAATGTCACGGAAAGAGGCCAAACCAGTCCTAGATAATCAGAGTAAAGGACTAGACCTCAATTCCATTGCACTTGGACAAGGACAGAGGGTAGTGAAAATCCTTAACCACCTATGCATCCATCACTGTATCCCTGAATAATGAATTCATTAACAAAGCAGCATTTGCTCATTCCCTACTAATTCATCACAGAGTGCTTGCTCAATCTTTGTAGTGGGTTGTTGTTCCTTGGAAATGGCAAGTTATAACCTCTAAAACTGTGGATACTCTCAGAATCTAAGAATATCCTCCAACCTATTGCTTTTCAGAACTCCTCTGCCCTCTTCCTTCCTCCCTCAACCGACCCGCCCACCACCTCTCCCTCCTGCCTTTCCCACTATCTTTATAATTAGCCTGGCTCTCATTGAAGGTTGGTACAAAGTTGGCACCACATACAAAAACTGCTTTTACTGAAAGCGCAAGAGGATATTAGCACAAGATACGATAGAAATGTCCGTCTTGATTACAGGAATTTTAAAAAATCCATGTTGTACAGACATATAGTATTTAGGCTCAGCAGCACAGATGAGTTCAGAAGAAATGGGATCTGCCAAAACTTACGGAATCTGAACTTTCTTCACAAATGTAAGTGTAAAATTGTTCAATGAACATGAGTAACAGGTTCAAAGATAAAAATGTCAGTCTTGATCATTGTAACTTCTACCATGTTGTGCAGGCATCAAAAGTGATAACATCATACTTCAAGCTGATAAAAAGAGATCGGAGAGGTGCTTCTATAAGAGAGATCAGGGAAGTTATTTCAGTATCCTTACCTCTGAGGCAATCATATATGAGAGCTATTTTTGAAGTCTAAAAGAAATTTGAATCACACAGCAAGAACTTAACAGAGCAAGACAGGGGGAGAGAGACACTGTGTGTTCTGCAATATTTCAGACTATCAAGTCAACAAACTTTTTTTTCCTTGATATACAGGTCACTTAGAATCATAACTTAGATGAAGGAGTCCTAGAGCCCTAGAGTCATGAATATTTTCTGCATGTATATGAAAAGATGAGGGACAGAACCACTTTTGATGCACTTCTGTTGTTCAGAAGAGATCTCACAAATTGTTCCCCAGAGCAACAAGCGCAGCTCTCCCCTGCCCTTTTACCCTACAAAAAGAGGAGAGAGATCAACACTGACTATCAATTTCTTCAGCCAGAGGTTTTGATGACCAGCAGACTGGAACCAATGATGATCTTTCTGTAGCCCAACAAGAAGCCCCGCAGGCTGGCACGACTGCTGCAGTCGATGGTCAAGTTCCTGGAAACCACCGACACACAAAAATATCAGCTTCTTCCCACTTCTCTGTAATGCCATCCATTCAAATACATGGGGAAAAAAAGACCAAAAATGGGATCACTTTGTTCATGCTTGCATTTGTTTCTGGCCTCCCAATGAGGTCAACTCATAAAGATAAGAAACTGTTAACATCACTGTTTGAAGAGCAGTTCTGCCATACCATATTGTATGTTTCACACATAACTCTTGTTTCAGAACACTGTGTGTACTTCAAGCATGGTCCAACAAAAATGCTTATCTCACAAAATCATCTTCAAGATGATATCTGATTCAAGCGCAAAATTTTCTTAGTGTCATTATCTCATTCAAGACTTGCAAAGTCTCTCATCAGATGAAAGTTTCCAAACTTCATGCTTCTTCAGATTTGCATCTGTTCACATTTAGTAAATAAAATAATTGTTGGAAAAAAAAATCTCAGCAAGATTCTTAAACCAATACATCTTCATTGGAAAAGGGAGGAGTAGTGAGAGGGAAACAGGAATGCAGAGAGACAAGATACAAAGGATTAAAAAAAAAAAAAAAAAAGGTCCATCTTACCATCTGCGCCAGCTCTTGGCCTGTACTGCAACAATCACAGATGACAAAACAATCCCTATCTCCTAACATCCCCTCCTCCTATCCCATCCCAGATATTCATAAACCATGGAACATGAATAGATTGGCTGGCCACACCGGCCACTTACCCATTAAATTCTCCGATCAATTCTTCTTCCTGTTCCTCATTTTCCTCTTCCTCTTCACTTTTGTCAGCGCTATTATTTTCTTCTTTGGTCCCATCTTTTTCCTTGAGCTCTTTAGCCTTCTTAGCTTCTTCCTCAGACTCGTCAGACTCTCGTTTGACATGATAGGCTCGAGCAAAGAGAACCTTCAAAAATTCCTTCGATGTGTCAAGTGGCACATCGCTGACCTTGGCAACACGTGAAGTGGCGTCCCCTGCAACATGGACAGACGTGGTCATAAGGTCGCATGCACAAAGAGTGCACACGACCCCTGCACCCACACCCTGGCCCTCAGAGGGCAGGAAGTGCAGTGCGGGCCTTCCGGCGACTGGCTCAACCGCCCCCTCACCCCCAACCCAGGATGGGTGGGGGAGAGACAAAGGGTGGCCTCACCATCACCTCCGTGGATGTCAGTCGCAGGGCCCCTCTCGTCGTCAAGAGCGCAGCGCTCTGACTCACTCCACACAGCTGCCTTCTGCTGGCCACTTAGCCCTGTTGGCTGTGCTACTGTCAACATAAAAGCTTCAAGATCATTACATAGAATTGCTCACCTGATATAGAATGTTTTCAAAACGCACTATCTTGGCACCACCAACAGATTTTTAACACAGCTACATTTGTCACACAATAAAGATGTCTTGAAAATGAAAAAGTAAATACAAAAGTAACCAAAGTAATTAATTCAAGAACAGTAAAATGCTTTCAACAATATCAGTGTTAACAATAGAGGATTAAGAACATTATTGCAAATACATGTAACTTAATTTGCAATATGCACACACACAAAAATTCTATTATCAAAACTCAATGACTCTATCTGATTACTATCTGCAGTTTCGAAGAGCTGCTTTTCACTTGGCAAAACTGTGGTTAAGAAGTGAGCACATTATCAACAATTTCTTTGGGAGTGGGGGGGGGGGGACTGGGGGGGGAGGCGGGAGGGGTGGTGCTGTTAAGAGTGGACAGTGAAATGCATAATGGCATAACAACATTTATTTTACGAAGTGCCCAGGGTAAAGCGAAACAACAAACTTACCTCTGTTTTTTTTTTTTTTCTGTTTGTCCCATCTCATCTTGGCCGATTCAATGAGGTCCAGCCTGAGATAAGCTGAAAACACATACACCAAAGTACTGAAATGAAAACCACTTCTATGTGAAAAACCGCTCTCATGTTCCCATCATCATCTGACGGGACAAAACTAAAATCATCACAAAAAGAAAATAACACTCCAATAACAATTAAAATGAAACTAATTTTATCACTTACTTCTGTGGCACAAATACAGTCAGAGATTAAGGAGCAGGATGTGAAGAAATAGAAAAAGGAACACATGTCAGAACACTCCCCAACCCATTTCTCCATCACGCTCTCTGAAAATCCGTCTACCATTCCAAATTTCTAATTTCAATAACCACTTCGTCATTTCCTTCTGAATAAATGTGGACATGTTTGTCCAGAAAACATGGTATTCACAGATCTGCTATCTGATATTTATCTCTATCCTGTCATGGTTGAACAAAAAGTCACTTTTCCAGAATTTGAGACCATATGCAACTTCCTGACTAAAGAGCTTCAAAATTTTAACAGTGGTTTTTACCCTTTCATTCAGGAAATGCACTGGTATGTAGCTTCTCAGTGACGTCAGGAATCAGGCAAACATGTATGCAATGGGTAGTTATGAAATGAGAAGCACAAGCTGTGCATATTCACATGCTTTATCTGTCTCTGGAACAGATGATTCAGCAACACTTCGATAAGTTGTCCAGATTCAGAGTGCAAATCAATTTCACTGGACAGAGATAATAGGCATGAACGTATGTCTTTCACACACAAAATTCCCATCTGACACATCAGTAAGAATAGCTAACTTCAACCGTGGCACAGTGATTTTCTCGTGTGTACATCACGACTCTAAGCAGTGTGTCATTTAAAAGCACTTTCATCCATCCAACCCCCTATGATCAAGGTCAATAAAAACAAAAATTTCCTTGACTATCAATGTACTGAATTGGGCCTGTCAGTGACATTTACAATTTCACCACTGCATTGCTTGCATATTTTTCCCCAATACTGCAATCAGTAAAATACAGACTCCGAATTATACAAAATTTACATGCAAAATAGATTTTCACTGCTCGCTTGCCTTATTGTTTTAGCCTGTAATGGCATTCACTTTAAAAACAACAACAAAAATCGAGTAAATTCTGTAATCACAACTAAGCTTGACACTTCATATCTCAGACCATGATTCAAACTTGGCGAAGTGCAAAATGCAAAGTGACAGGGCAACAGTGGAGCATCTCCAGTTGGTTGCATGGTGACCTGATGCAGATTGCTTCCAGTGCCTTGATGGTCTGAAGTTGCAATGAGAAAAGCCTACCAAGTGAATATATTGGAGCTGGTCTGCATGGCTTGGGGAGCGATGCCTCTCAGAAAGCACGGAACATTATCATTTTCCCCCCTATTTTTAAAAGCAAGTCATTCAATCTACCTGTCTCATACTGGTCTTCAGAGCCATCTTTCAGATGATAGAGGTAGATGAAGGGGCGGAAAAAGGTGAACTTCCGGCAACAAATAGTCCTCATCAATGTCCGGGCAACTTCCAAGTCCTGGGTGTAAAAGTGAGCTTCCCTGAAACCATGGAAGTGAACAAGTATGCTAAGTATCTACAAAGCTTTTCAAAAACTTCTACGATACCATGATTACCATTTGTAAAAACATGTAAAGACTCCTCAGTCTCTATGCCTATATATGGTGACAATATACTCATTTCATTAAGTTTTCATGAGCTGAATATAATGAAATAATTACATGTGAAAACAGGAGAAAAGAGAGATCATAATATTCTATTAAGCAATATTTTACCATGTACTTCAGATCCTCACACACCAAAAAACAACATTTTGAAACATTTAGGAGGTCTAATAAAAAAATTAAAAAAAAAAAAAAAGCTTCTCTCTCTGTCTGTAACAATCCCAGATAATTACTATGGAATGCAGGGTTAATGAAACATATTTACCCACAGGAATATTTCAGCCAACAAGAATTTCATAAATGCAGCTTATCTACAATTTACAGCTGAACATTGTAATGCATTAAACAACCTGCATAAAGATCACTGTAAAACATGGTTAGTGTAACTTTTCCAGGGGCTATAATTAAGACAGCATGTGGTTTATATGCAAACCACATCCTATTCTCTTACTTCTCATCTGTATTACACACACTTATTACATATTTAATAACAATTAAAAAAAAAATCATTGTGTGTATAAATCATAGTGTGTATCATTTTCTAACACATTAACAAACTCATACTGAAAAACAAACACTGCCTGCAGTATTGACAATTCTTATAATCTGTCCATTAGAGAAGATGTTTTAATCATAAGTCGATAAGAACAGACTGACATATTTTCAGTCATTTTCTTTCCAAACCTTACACGACTGCAGTCTGGATTTTTGACACATTTTCAACTGAAAATCTGACTAGCTTTCAAAACAAATGAAAAAGTAGCACCATGAGATGAAAAGCAAGTCTTATTTCATTCCGTTATGAACAAGATACCACATTTTACCCACTAATTTTCCTCAACAGAGATATGAAAACTCACCCTCTTTTCTGTCCCTGCTCATTGTCCCGGTACACAACATGGCTCGAATCAGCAGAGCTGACCATTTTGACAAAGTTGTCCAGCATCACATCTTCTGGTGCCAGTGGGTACATTTCGATATGCCACTTCCAGGCCACTTCTGCACATATGCTCCAACATTAACATGCTTCGAGATACTTGCAGGTCAGAACTTCCAACATGTTCATGCTTCTAGATACTTGCAGTTAAGAACCATCAGTTTCAGCCACAGGCCTATAAAGTTAGTTTAGAAACGAACTTGCTTTCTTTCACCTTTCTTTTTTTTTTTCTTTCTTTCTGAACAAGTGGGATGAGGGATACAGCTGGGATGAGGTCAAGGGTGGAGGAGGTACTGGGACAGCATTTTGTACTTTTTCATTTCATCAATATCACATGATCTTTTGAACTAAAGAAATAACTTATTCCTAATGAATAATACCGTCATGAACCAAGCACTCACCAGGTGGAGAAGCACGGTCGTCTTCAGTTGTGAATTCAACATCACTGGCAGCCCCGCCATCATCATAGTCTTCTTCTTGTTCTTTTGCTTCTTCCTCTTTTTTCACCTCTTTCTGCTTATCTGCAGCTGGGGTCTCCTCTTTCATACTCTCTCTTCTTGCTCTTCTTCTCCATTCTTTCCTTCTGTACCCAACAATTCATCTTCGTCCATTTTCACCACCCTCCTCCATGGGTACATCCTTGTCCTCGGCATTGTCTGCCATCTCTCTTGTGGACTGCTAGAAGACACATGGAAATCAAGTCTGGTGAAGAAGAATAAGGGTGTGCAAATAAAAGAAAAATACATGTAAAACTAAAAACGATAACATCCCACAGTATAATGTTCATACTTCAAAGATTTCTCTTTTGAATTTAAAACAATAAACCTGTTTTGAAGTACACATGTGAACGTGTACACAGGCACGCTTACCTGTATAACTGAAAATCATGAGCAGATGTAGGAGCATGCTCTTACTAGCCCACAGATCACACATGAATCACACGTGTGTTCACACACACACACACTGTATGCAATAGCACACATAAATGGGCCAATGCCCACCTAGCCACCCACATACACATGCATGTGCGCCCTCACACAATTACAATGATAATAGTGGTGCAGACAATGTTAGGTAGGTTCCCACAGTCTGACCATTGCGTTGGGCTAATACCCAAAACAGAATCTGCTACGGCTTATCCATGAGACCCTTGTCCTAAATCATCTCATCTTGGTCATTAATTCATTTGTCCAAAAGCTGCAAACTGTGTGCAGTGCAGTCTTGAAACTTGGCAGATGCTGTGTACCATAATTAGACTAGTCTGCATACAATGACACCTCCTTTTGTCTAATATCACGAATAGTGGATAGACGTTAAATGAAGGACACACACACACCTCCTGGATGAAACTGCCCATTGTATCATTAAAGGTCTGCTAATCTACAGTTGTCAGAAGGCAGGTTTCATCAAAGACAACTGGAGTGTGGCAGGCATTCCCTTGTGCAAAGCTGCTACAGCCTCAAAGGCACAAAATGTAGCACTCTGATATTTCAAGTATAGCATTCCAAATTTAAGTGTAGCACACATGCCATCTCTTCAAATTCAACAGCGTTTTCAGATGCACTTTGATTCATGTACAACATGACGGTCGACTAAGAAGACAAGAAATCTCGTTAGTTATTGCATGGTTTCCACCTGCGCTACAAAACATCAAAACGGCCAACAATGAAACCTATTAGACAGACAGCCAGAGATCCAGAGCTCAACGATCTATCCTCATCTCTCGCCTCCCTCTGCACAAGTCACAGTCACCCTGCAGTGGATTCCCTCCCACTGCAACGTGCTCGGCAATGAGACTGCTGACTCCCTGGCAAAGGAGGGCACTACAAAGGAGCAGATGGACAGATCTACCAGCTACACCGAATCCAGGACCATCATCGAGGCCAAGCTGCAGAACAAGTGGAAGCAGCAGCATCCACGCCAAAACAGAGCAGACCCATACTACCTGCTGACTCGACAAGAGCAGGTAGTCATCTTCAGGCTCAGGACAGGCCACAACCACCTGAAAAACACCACGTATTCTCTAAACTCCGCATCAGCAACACAGAGCAGTGCCCCTGCAGAAAAGGCAGCCAGACAACAAAACATCTGCTGCAGTCCTGCCCGCTCCACAGTGCTTCGAGAGAAAACCTGGCCCGACCCAATACCAGTGGCCCTGAAGCTCTACGGAGGAATGGAGGACCTGCGACATACTGCCACCTTTGTCAAGGAGACGGAGGAATCCATCTAAAGAAATGACGAACGAGACAACAACATTAGTAAGACAGCAAAATTCCTATTTTCTTCAGTGATTTTTCTTCTGCTTCTCTTTCCTCTCCTTGCTGTACATGGCCATTTTGGGCTGGAACAAGTTCACAGTCTTTAGCTAAAGATAGATTTACTCTGTTTTGGTTCCATTTAAGGGTTTGTTTTCTTTCTGTTTGTTTGTTTGTTTGTTTTTTTTGTTTTTTTTTTTGGGGGGGGGTGCATACCAGTTTGTCACAAAATATATCAGCGTAGCATTGTCAATGAAATCTTAGCATGCTACATCCAGAGGGTGGCATTTGGCTGGCAGTTCTGCTTGTGGTGAGAGAAGCAAGAGATCAGATGAAAGAAATGGGCACCACACAAATTCTTTACATCACAGCTTTTTCTCCTAATGCTTCTGGCAGCTAATGAGTTTGCATTTTGATTGTTTCACACACCAATTTGAAGACACTACTAGTTTTCTTGCAATATCAGAAATGATTACATCAACAGACAGAAGGCTCAAAGGGCTGCCAAGTGCCATACATCTGGGCAGACCTGACCAGGTTATCATCATCAAGCTTCGCACTGGATGTGCAAAGACTTTGTGTTACAGCCACATGTACCACAAGCTGAAGATTGCCCCTACCCCTTTGAGTCAGACTTGGAGCATGGGGGAGGAGGTAGAACTCTGATTGTTCAGGCTTGTATTCTCAACACATTTTGCCCTTCCCTAATAATGGCCAGCACAGCTTCTGTTGAAATTCCCTTCCATTCCTTGACTGTCCTTGGAAGAAATGAAGGGTCTCTGTATCCATAAATCAGTTCTTAATTGTAATTTGCATGCGGCAGAACTGCTGACATTCACTACATGTGGCTTTTCCAGTCTGCGCACTGCCTGAAACTTGTCAATGTTATTCTGTGTGTAGAGATCCCAGA
>JADBJO010014470.1:0-7500 GCA_016801955.1 Conus betulinus
CCACCCCCACCCCCGCCCCTCTCACATTTTGCTCACTTCAGATATCTTTTGGAACCACCTAACAAGGTTTCTGATTGGATAATTTTCATCTTACCCTGTTCTTGTATTACGGTTTTGGTATGAACGCTTGTACTTCATTCTACATGTCTTTCTGTTCGTTTTGTAGCTTCTCTTATCTTCGGCCATTAGTTTTAGTCATCTGTTTGCCAGTATAGTTTCTGTTTTTTTTGTCTTTCTAGGTTGTATATAGTAGTCTGATAACCAGCATCTCCAGTCCATTTTGCATTTGATCATGATCATACAACCTTCCATTTCTGATCCATGTGTTGCTCTTAACTCTTGATTGGTTCCTCATTATTTTTGTTTCAGTTTTCGATTATTGTCCATTTTTGCAAGGATTTCTGTGTGTTTAGAATCGTATTACTCTTTATCCAGTTCTTCATCTTTTTTTTTCTTCATCATCTTCTTCTTCTTCTCTCTCACTCTCTCTCTCTCCCCCCCCCCCTCTCTCTATCTCCTCTCTCTCTCTCTCTCTCTCTCTCTCTCTCTCTCTCTCTCTCTTCAATGTAGCATAGGTTGTTGAAGTCGTTCGTAGTTTTCATCAACCGGGAATTTTTTTAAAGTTTTTACCTTAAATCTTGAATTTTGAGGTCCAGATATCAATAATATAATCAGTATTGTGACTCTTTCTGAGTCTTTACTAAGAATGCTGTAAAATACTGGTTCATTTTTTTCCCATATTACATTCACCAGAGGGATATCTTTCTTCAAATGAAACTAAACGCCACAATTGTGAAGCTACCCGTAATTTTCGTGTTGTACATTTGAAAATTTAAGATTTTTTTGAAACAACATAGCTTGGAGGTTGGGTGGATTTTCCGATGGGAAAGGAATCTGGGTAGGAGGAACTCAGCGGTTTGTTGGCTGTAAATAAAGTTGCACGACTTTGTTATGAAACAAAAAACCAACATAAGTATATTTCTGGAATCTGAAGGACATGACTAAAGTGGGTGTCCAGCAAACAGTACCTGAACCTTTCCTGTTTTCAATAGTGAAAAATATTCATACGTGAATGCATGTCATAAAGACCTTGACGGTTTGAAGTGCGCTATTTGTCTGCTAACCCATTTCGGCTGAAAATGTTCTCAGAGAACACAAAGCACACGATGACAATCCAAAAACCGAATTCAGGAGCATTATAGCGTAAAGCAAACGAGACCAAATAAGGGGATTAAAAACAAGTCTGCACGCCCAGCTCTTCCATAGAGCACAGCTTTTGTATAATTCATAAAGTGCGTTGACAAAGTGCATCCCGTGGTCTCAAAACGCAAACTACAGTGACAAAACACAAAGGTGGATAAAATAGGCCTATGTAAGATGTTTATACCTCATAGCATGCTTGAGAATTTTGTTAACTCCTGAAATAATGAATTCCGGATCATTGTATGCGAATAAAGGCATAACAGTGTTTCTGAGGGTGTACAAAAGAAATAATAAAGACCAAACATAGGGTGTGTTTCATTCAGTCGGACTCACTTGAACGAAGAGTAACTTAAGCTTAAAAAAACAAAACAAACCCAAAGCAAACGACCGAAAAATGAAATTAAGAACAGGAATACAAGTAGACTATCTTAAAGTTGAGCATCTTAGCTCAAAGAATCATTCCTTCAAGTGTTTTAACACTACAACCAAAATAAATGTCTAGATTGTTTGGCTTTTTAATGTCATGAATTGTTTTACCCTCTCTTCCCCCAAATAACAGTACTTCACAAATGATACAGCCCAGCACCAGCTTTTAATTTCTTGCTTGAATAATCCTTTTTTTTCTTTTAGAATTCAATTTCCTTAAACTATTTCTTCATCACGATCACATAATCCATCAAGAGGTAGGTAGGTTTATACATGCATATCTCATATACGCTTTCAGTTTTTGTACTGTATACAAATTTTCCTCTACATCTATTTTTTGCACTATATACAAAGGTGCGCCACATGGTTACACATTAAAAACAATAATGATTACACACTACCACATGCAGACACAAACCTAGAGGCTTGGATCATTTTGAATACGCCCACCTCTCCCACCCGTAACGACCCCACAACAATTTTCTACAGCGTTGAGCACTGTTCATGTGCAGACCTGAGCGAGTGGTGCACGAACATTGAAAGAGCGTGCATAATACACGTGAGGTAGAAGTTAGAAAGCAGGTGGGGGATTTTTTTTAAAAGGAGGGGGGCGGGGGGGGGGGGGAGGGGGGGGAGGGCGTTCCGTACCAGACTATGTATGAGCAATACTCTTCAAACCTCGTGAATTACGCACCGTCAATCAGAGAGAGAGAGAGCGTGAGAGAAGAGCAAAAAAGAGAGAGAGAGAGAGAGAGAGGAGAGAGAGGAGAGAGAGAGAGAGAGAGAGGGAGCATACTGTTGTTAAAAAAATCCTGGACTTCACCATGAGCAGTACTATCGAGAAAACTCCCACCACTCCCACCGCTCCCACCCACCTCCTCCCCACCTCTCACCCCTCCTCCCCTCTACCCACCACCCTCCCCTCCCCACCCCCAGCCTCCACACATACACACAACTTGCAAAGATCCAGTGATCAAAGAGTTTAAAAATACGCGGTAATGGACTACACATGATGTGTAATCTGTGATGTCATACCTGTCACTGCCACCAGCTACAACGAATTATTAACGTGTCTCTAAATGATGCAGACACAGCGTTTCCATAAATCACAATGGCTGGTCGTTTTCAATGAGCAGAACAATCACGCTATAGTAATAAAAACGAAATATAAGGATGCACTATTGAATCAAAAATAACTAAATCGTTTGGAAATGTAAATTATACCGGGGGACGGTAAAGACTTACGACAGAGAGAGAGAGAGAGAGAGAGGAGAGAGAGAGAGAGAGAGAGAGAGAGGAGGAGAGAGAGAGAGAGAGAGACAACAGAGAAAGACTGGCAGACAGCCAGACAGACAGATAGACAGACAGCTTCTTGACAGTGACGTAGCCAGCTTCCACATCAACGAATCATAGTAAGCCAACCAGTAACAAGTCACAGGTCACTCATCATAACCAGCTAATGACAATACTCTGTTCCTTTACAGATTTCTGAAGAAAACACAAAACAAAACATAACAGGAAGAGCCAACGGGAAAAGGTAGCCACGTATTACTGGTTAATTTTCCGAAGGATTCTTTTCCTTCCCCCCTTCTGGACGTCTGGTCAAAGCCGACGGATTACACCGCCACAGAGGAAAGAGAACAAGCGGGATGGTGGGTTGGGGGGGGGGGGGGGGGGGTGAGGGGGAGAGAGAATAGGGGGAGGCAGACACGCAAACGCAGAAATGAAGGCTGACAGAGTTGTCCCCCCCGTTGACACCCCCCTCCCCCGTCCCCCACCACCCCCCCCCCCCCCCCCCCCCCCCCCCCCCCCCCCCCCCCCCCCCCCCCCCCCCCCGCCTACACACACACCACTCACACACACACACACACACACACACACTGTTTGCCTCAAAACATGGGTCTTCTACATAATATCACATCATGTGGGTTTTTTCTCAAATCACTATTTTGTTCTTTTACGGGGGAGTAGTGTGTGCTACTATGCATGTGGGCAGAAGGAAGATAGGGAGGGGAGACTGGGACGTAAAGCAGGGAGAGAAGGAGGGGGCACACATGATAGCCTACACCAACATCGTACAACACAGTCTGGAGTCTAGCGTACAGATCCACGAAAGCGGGCTGTAGATATTGAAGTGTTTTCTACATATCTGCTTTACTGAAAGATCAGGCCAAAGTTCAATAGTATAAGCATTTTCGCACATTCATTAACCAAGACCTTACTAGAAGTCACATTCTCAAACGTTTTTTTCTCCATCTCTCTTCCCTCGCCGCTACCCCCCCCCCCCCCCCCCCCTACACACACACACACACTATACACACACGCACGCACGCACGCACGCGCACGCACGCACGCACGCACGCACACACACACACACACACACACACACACACACACACGCACGCACACACACACACACACACACACACACACACACACACACACACACACACACACATATTACTTTTGTACCTGTCGGTCGGCTGTGACATTTCCTGGAAAGCACAACACCAACGTCCATGTCAACCTCCAACCACACAGTATTGCCGTGTCTAGGTCTAATGAGGGCTGTTGCTGTTAGAGGGCCGGTTGGCCGTTGAGGCAGACTATACTACCAACTTGCCCTTCTTAGCAGTCTGTCCTTGACCTCAGCTAGGTCTTCACCAACACAAGTTCCTGATTGTTTCAGTTTGGGTTTCCCATGAACAAGTCCTCCAGATGTGTAAAGTTCACATCACTCCTGGAGACTGGGGCACTCGGGTTTTTGGAAGAAGATGTCCACACGCGTCTGAAGCCCGCAGACGTTGCAAGTTTCGGGTCTGGACTGGCTGAGCAATGTCGTTTCAAGCCTCGGCCGCGCCTGTCGGCCATGCTGCCAGCCGATAGTTGGCAGATTAGAACGGTATTCTCCATGGGTTATCTTCCCCCTACCGATCTTGCTTTGAATTGTCCAATCAAAATAGCTTTTTTCTGGATCAAGAGTATAGAGCTCACACGCAGGTTTACTTCCCTTCCGAAAAAAAGCACATGCTTTTACTGACGTCGATTCAATAACAGATTCGATCACACAGAGTTTTCATGAGTTAAACATGCAAAAAAAAAAAAAAAAAAAAAAAAAAAGACTGAATTGCACGTGCAAAGTAGAAGGGCATCCAACTACCTTAAATCGGCTAGGTGTGGAAATGTGGAGAGAGAAAAAAAAATGTTTTGTGAAGTGTGAGCGTGCATGAAACGACTTAAGGGTGGGCTTCCCCCCTTATATCGACGATCGATAACGATACGCATATGTTAGCTGTGATGAATACAAAGGTTTATACCAGCCGCCGTGGCGAAGTGGTTAGCGTCGCGGACTCCCGGCTGGGAGGTTGTGGGTTCGAATCCCATCAGAAGTCATGTGGGTTTTTCTGCCCCGACCGGCTCCTACCCAGAGTTGAGTTGCTGCGGACTCAGTTGGGAAGACTGGGACCACTTCAGTCGAGTTTCATCCACTTAATGGATGCGTTTCTGAGAGTGTTGCTCAAATTTCTTGACCAACACTGCAGGTGTCTGTATCTCTCGGGCCTGGTTGACGCCGGGATATATTATGAAAGGAAGCGTAGAGTACAGCCCTGTCATGTAGTCTCAGACCGAAATGGAAATCCGTAGCATCATCTTAATCATCCTCATTCTCATCGATCAGCATAAAAAAAAAAATCTCAAGTTCTGTGGCCCTTCATGCCCTGCTCTCATGGTGACCTCAATTTCGATGTCCTCTCCACGTCTGTGGCTTTGGTTTGGTTCCGTCGGGGGTCACCGGTATCGGCGAGTCCATGGGGGCTGTCGTTGGACGGACGTGGTGGCGCCCTCCGGAGGGAGAGCTCACTCGCGCCGGCTCCGCGACTAAGCAATTATTGTCGTCAGTAGGGGGCTTAGTAGGTGGTGGTGTCCTGCGTATGTTAGATCAGAACACTGAACACCACCGAAGTGACTCGGCAGCAGTGCAGTGTCTCCTCCGGCGGGTTGCTCTTGACGACTTGACATTGACTGTGTTGCCCCTGTGGATTGCCGGTGCCGGGGCTGTGGCTGTGGACGGGGTGTCGGAATGAGCGGCGTGGGTGCACTGCCTCTGGCGCGGCGCAGAGGTTGGGACAGCAAAAAAAAAAAAAAAAAAAAAAAAAAAAAAAAAAAACAAAGTTTATGGGCAGGTCTAAGGCCTTGTGTTACTGTTCACCTCTGACCAAGGCCGAAGTGTTATTCTGTGTGTTGATCTGGCAATGACTTCAAAGTCCCTCATGCAAAGTGCGCGCGCGGGCAAGGCAAGGTGAAAGGTCAGACACGTGAATGACCCCAGAGTGTGTCGCGCGTGGTACGTCTGAACACGGTGATGGTGGAGTGTCACGTCCTCACAGCAGATGCTGTTAGGGGACAAGAGCCAGTTGTCCGGCGGACTGGGAAAGGTCTGTATGTTCCTCGTGGAGGAGGCACCCAGGGTGGTCGGTTCCCTCCTCAGGCAGAAGCCCGGATCAAGTTGTTCAGTCGCCGGAATCGATGTGTTCCTTCTTCTATCTCAGTCGTGATGATGTTGTCTTCTTTGTTGCCCTCCCTCCAAGGCTGTCGTCAGGTCCACCAGGCGACCGTCTTCGTGCTGAGTGATGACGGTCCTGTGCCGCATGAGGCCGACTCAGGAAACGTGCAGGACAGAAGTCGCCAAGCCACTGAGAAGATCCACACTCACTCTGCTGCACCCGTGGGGCACGTTCCCACCACTCCTTTCCCCCAGGGAGAGGGCCCTGCTGATCGTGCAGGCCGCGGTGAAGTCGCAGAGTGGCAGCGCCTCGTCACTGAACTGCTCCACAGCTTCAAGAACCTTCGCCCGGCGTCACAGACCAGTCCCGTCGTCACTGCCGATGCGGGGGGGAAGGTAGGCTACGCCGCCCAACGCCTGTCTGTCACCTAGGCGCCTTTGCTGGTAATGCCTGCTCCCAGCAGGTGCTGAGCACCCTCTCAACACAGTGAGCATCTCTGGTTCTCAGAGCGGCCTTGGTGACTCAAAGCCTCAGCGGTCACGTCAAGAGCTTCTTGAAAACCATGTTGTTCCCGTGTTGTTCCTGGTCGTTGAGGATCGGTTGAAGTTTGGCAGTCTCCCATGGAGGTTCCGCCGGTGTCCGTGTTGTTCCTGGTCGTTGAGGATCGGTTGAAGTTTGGCAGTCTCCCATGGAGGTTCCGCCGGTGTCCGTGTTGTTCCTGGTCGTTGAGGATCGGTTGAAGTTTGGCAGTCTCCCATGGAGGTTCCGCCGGTGTCCGTGTTGTTCCTGGTCGTTGAGGATCGGTTGAAGATTGGCAGTCTCCATGGAGGTTCCGCCGGGTGTCCGTGTTGTTCCTGGTCGTTGAGGATCGGTTGATGTTGGGACGTCTCCCTGGTGTGCTGTGCCGGCTGACCCTGCCCATCGGAGTTCTCTCCTCGTGTTCTGCTGACTCTGGCCTTTAAGGTGTCTTTCTCATTCCCCGCTGAGTAACCTTACCAGCATTATGGCTACTCTACAAGTATATCGGTTGTCGTCTCACTCCCCGCTGAGTAACCTTACTAGCGTTATGGCTACTTTAAAAGTGTATGGATTGTCTTTCTCATCCCCCGCTGGGTAAACCTACTAGGATTATGGCCACTTTAAAAGTATATGAATTGTCTTTCTCATTCCCTGCTGAGTAAACCTGTTAGCATTATGGCTTCTTTAAAGGTATATGGACTGTCTTTCTGATTCGCTGCTGAGTAAATTTGTTAGCATCATTGCTCTTTTTAAAGTCTTTTTCATTCGCAGCTTAGTAAACTTACTAGCGTTATGACTACTTTAAAAGTATTTAAGACACACACAACAGCGTGAGGAGAATCGCCTG
>JADBJO010014470.1:15000-20000 GCA_016801955.1 Conus betulinus
TGTCCGTCCGTCCGTGGTCAAAATGTGTTCCACTCGCTCCAGACAAAACTACTGGGCCGATCTTTCTGAAAATGTGTAGGTATGTTCATTATGGGTCACGGATGATGCCTGATGTTTCAGTTTACCGTTACAGCCGTTACTAACGGCTATAGCTGCCCATAACGGTTTTTTCTTCTTTATGGAATATCTCAGAAAGTACTTGGCCGATCTTTCTGAAAATTTGTGGGTATGTTCATTTTGGGCGACGGATGATGCCCGACGTTTTATTTTATCGTTATAGCCATTACTAACGGCTATAACGACCCTCAACGTTTTTTTTATGGACATCTCAGAAAGTACTTGGCCGATCTTTCTAAACATTTGTAGGTATGTTCATTATGGGTCACGAATGATGCCCGATGCTTTATTTTACCAGAAGAGCCGTTACTAACGGCTATAACGGCCCCTAACGGTTTTTTCTTCTTCATGGAATATCTCCGAAAGTATGCGGCCGATCTTTCTGAAAATTTGTAGATATGTTCATTATGGGTCACGGTTAATGCCCGATGTTTAAGTTTACCGGTATAGCCATAACTAACGGCCCATAATGGTTTAGGTCTTTATGGAAAATCTCAGAAAGTTCTTGGCCGATCTTTCTGAAAATTTGTAAGTATGTTCATAATAGGTCACAGATGATGGCCGATGTTTACCAGAATAGCCGTTACTAACGGTTACACCAGCCCAAGACGGTTTTTCCTCTTTACTTTATGGAATATCTCACGCGTATTCAGGATAAACTGGGAGTACGTTCATATGCTTTGTTTCTTGTTTTTCTTTAACTGCGTACGCTGGCTGATACTCCTGTGGACACTCCCTGTGTAGACAGGGCAAGGGTTAATCCCATCTACCCACCAAAGGAAGTGGGGTTTTGCGTGCATGACGTTTTTTTTATCCCGCCATTAAGGCAGCCATACTCCATCTTCGGGGAAAGTGCATGTTATGTCTAACGTGTCATCCATACCAACGGCCAAACTGGCTTCTCTTCCGTAAGTTGATGTTGGGATTTTACGTGTGTGCAAGATGTTATGCGTGCGTTCACACACGGAACCTCGGTTTATAGTCTCATTCGAAGGACTGCATGGGAAATGCAGTCAGAAACAATGTTAACTCCCAGAGAAAAATCCGCCTGTACCTAAACGACCTAACGGAAATTCGAACCCGCAACCGCAGGATCACCAAGATTTACGAGTCCGGCGCTCCTACCACTGAGCTAGTCCGGCCCCCTGGCATCCGTCTAAAACGACATGAGACTACTCATTCAGAGGTTGCTGGTTCCAATCCCGGCAGCGCCAGGAGTGAAAGATCTGAGAGGTGAGAGGAATCCCGGAGTCATGTTCTTCAGGATGCAACCTGGCATCCTGGATTGTCGGGAGTGCCAGGCCGAAACACTTGTCTGAAGGTGCTCCATGCCAAAAATCTGCTGTCAAACTCCTCCTGGATTTTCTTCCTCATAACTGGAACAAGAGAGAAAATGAGAGACAGGATGACTTGTAGGGGGATCTCTGGGACAGAGAACGAAAGAGGGAGAGAGAGTTTGTGTGATGTGTGAGTGCACGAGAGAGAGAGAGAGAGAGAGAGAGAGAGAGAGAGACAGAGACACGAGACAGAGACAGAGACAGAGAGACAGAGAGAGAGGGAGAGAGAGAGAAGGGGAAAGAGAGAGGGAAAGGGTGGTGGGTAGCTGAGTGTGGGTGTGGGTGTAAAGAAAGAAAGAGAAGGAGGGGTGAGAGTGTGAGAGAGAGAACATGTGTGTGTGTGTGTGTGTGTGTGTGTGTGTGTGTGTGTGTGTGTGTGTGCGTGCGTGCGTGCGTGTGTGTGTGTGTGTGTGTGTGTGTGTGTGTGTGTGTGTGTGTGTGTGTGTGTGTGTGTGTGTGTGTGTGTGTGCGTGCGTGTGTGTGTGTGTCAGTCCGTGGTCAAAATGTGTTCTACTCGCTCCAGACAAAAGTACTGTGCCAAACTTTCTGAAAATGTGTAGGTATGTTCATTATGGCTCAAAGATATATATATAGCCGTTATTAATGGCCATAACGGCCCATAACGGTTTTCCTTTTTTGTGGAATATTTCAGAAAGTACTTGGCCCATCTCTCTGAAAATTTTGTAGGCATGTTCATTATGAGTCACGGATCATGCCCAGGTTTCATTTTACCGTTATAGTGTTACTGACGGCCCATGACGTTTTTCTTTAATGGAATATCTCAAAAAGTACTTGGCCGATCTTTCTGAAAATTTGCAGGTATGTTTATTATGGGTCACGGATCATGCCCCATGTGTTATTTTTACCGTTATAGCCGTTGCTAACGGCTCATGACGGTTTGCCTTCTTTATCGAATATCTCAGAAAGTACTTGCCCCATCTTTCTGAAAATTTGTAGACATGTTCATTATGTGTCATGGATCATGCCCGATGTGTGTTCTTTTACCGTTATAGCCGTTACTAACGGCTATAACGGCCCCAAACGTTTTTCTTCCTTATGAAATATCTCAGAAAGTACTTAGCCGATCTTTCTGAAAATTTGTAGGCATGTTCATTGTGTGTCACGAATAATGCCCAATGTTTATTTAACCATTATAGTTGTTACTAACGGCCATAACGGCCCATAATAATTTTCTTTTTATGGAAAATTGTAGAAAGCACTTGGCCGATCTTTCTGAAAATGTGTAGGTATGTTCATTATGGGTCACAGATGATGACCGATGTTTACCAGAATAGCCTTTACTGACGGCCATAACGGGCCAAAACGGTTTTTCCTCTTTATGGAATATCTCACGCGTGTTCAAGATAAACTAGGAGCACGTTTTACATGCTTTGCGTCTTTTCTTTTATCATACGCTGCGTACTGATGTACGACGACAGATGCTTGAAACAGGACTTGACGGATTTGGGATTTTATCATCTTCTGCCAACGACATCACAACAGCTCGTCGTGTGAATAAGGGAGATCATCACTGCGAGCAGATCGTCATGCTGATTGTTCCATGAGTAATGCCCCTTCCTACATCTGGACGCCATGGTCACGTGGACACAGATCTGATACAGGAGAGGTGAGTAATAAAACAGGAGTCTGGCATTATATAGATGGCACCTGCCGGCGTCCAGCCAGTAGTCCCGTTCCTGCTGGATAGAGGTAAGTTCTGTCTGTTTTTTTTTCTTTTCTCTGTCTGTCTGTCTGTGAGTCTGTCTCTGTCTCTCTCTCTGTCTCTCCTCTCTCTCGCTCTCTTCTCTCTCTCTGTCTCTCTGTCTCTCTGTATACCTGTCTGTGTCTGTCTCTGTCTCTGTCGTGTCTGGTCTCTGGTTCTCTCTGTCTCTCTCCTCTCTCTCCTCTCTCCTCTCTCTCTCTGCTTTAGCTAAATTTATTCCACTTTACAATCACATTCTCTCTCTCATTCTGTCTGTCTGTCCTGTCTCTCTCTCTGTTCTGTCTCTATCTCTCTCTCTCTCTCTTCTCCTCTCTCTGCTCTCTCGTCTCTTACTATCGGTCTACTGTCATAATGTCTTCTCTATATCTCTATGTCTTCTGTCTCTCTCTCTCTCTCCGTATCTCTCTCTGTCTCTGCTCTAAAAAGTTATGTTCACTTGCTCTCTCTCTCTCTCATCCTCTCTCCTCTGTCAGATATGGCTCCTGTCTCTGTCTCTCTGTCCTGGTCTCTCTCTCGCTCTCTCTCTCTCTCCTCTTCTCCTCTCTCGCTCTGTCTCTAATCCCTCCTCTCTCCTCCTCCTCTCTCCTCTCCCCCTGTTCTCTTCCTGTCTTTCTGTCTCTCTGTCTGGGTGTCTCTCCTACTCTCTTTCTCTCTCCTCTCTCTGCGTACTCTTCTCTCTCTCTATCTCTCTCCTTCTCTTCCCTTTTGGCGCTGGCTCTGTCTGTCTCTCTCTGTCCTCCTGTCTTCTGTCCCTCTCCCTGTCTCGCTCTCTCTCTTCTGTGAGAGATCGAACATGCTGATTGTTCCATGGGCCCAGAAAAGTGTCCTTCTCGGTCTGACTGTCATGTCTCGTGGAGCACACTTGTTCTGATACAGAAAAGGTGACAAATAAAACTGGTTCTCTCCTCTCTGATGGCTCAACAAAACTCCTCCCTCCCATCCAACTCTCTCAATTCTCAACCTAACCATCCTCTCTGTTCCTTCTCTCTCCTCTCGTCCTCCAGAAATGTCACTGAACTTCCTGAACAGCAATGGTCTTCTCATCTGTAATCCTGTCTGTTCGTCTACCCTGTCTCAGTCTCTTGGTCTCTCTTGACATCCCTCTCTTCAATCTCCTTCTCTCTCTCTCTCCGCCTTAGTTAATTTTTTTTCCAGTCTTTAGCATCTCATTCTACCAGCCGGTTCCTGCATGTTCTGATCTGTCCTGTCTGTCAATGTTCCACTGTTCCCTCTCCAGCATCTATGTTCCACTCTACTCTCCGTCCAGCAAGTCTCTCTCTCTAACCTCCGTCGGCTCTGCTCTTCCTACCATCCGTCTTCAAAGTTCATGATACCATCCGTCCAGCAATGTTCATTCTCTCCCTCCCGCTCTGTTCTTATCATCTCTGTCGCTCCTCTCGCTCCAGTCTCATCCCCTCTGGTTGCCGCAATGTCCCTTCTCGTCTGTCCTCTGTCTCTCGGCTCCTCTCTTCTGTCTCTCTCTTCTCTCTCTCTCCAGAAGAGTGTTACTGAATATGCCTGACAGCTTATGTTGCAGTCATAGTGTAACGTTCGTGGTGTCTTGAACAGAGGACTGTTTGACCACCTTGTTCTCCGGGAAATATTCACCGTTTTTTTTAGTTTAATTTGTCACTGTTTGAAGCACCCAACAATTTCCACTGTTTACCCATCCAGCATCTGTTTAACATACCATCCGTCCAGCAATGTTCATTATACCATCCGTCCAGCAATGTTCATTATACCATCCGTCCAGCAATGTTCATTATACCATCCGTCCAGCAATGTTCATTATACCAGCAGTCCGGCAATGTTCATTATACCAG
>JADBJO010014470.1:27500-30000 GCA_016801955.1 Conus betulinus
GGTGGGCAGTGCAGCGTCACTTCTGGTAGGTTGCCACCTGACGGCTTGACATTGATTGCTCTCTGTGGATTGCAGATGTCGGGGTTGCGGCAGGCCGGGCCCGCCGCAGCTGTGGACGAAAGATCGGAATGAGCGGCGAGAATGAAATGCCACTGAGGTGGCACAGAAGATGGGACAGACCAAAACAAAAAATGTCAAAAGAATCGATCTATTTTTTTTTCCTTTCTTTTCTTTTTTTTCCTTTTACTTCTTATTTCTTTGTTCCAATTTCTACCTTAAGTATGAAGTGCTTCTCCACAGCTTCTCAATGGATGGGCAGTAGCAAGCCTGATGAACTCTTAACAGAGCGAAACATGTCACGCTTGCTGGTCTGATGACCACACCGCGTGGAAGGACAGTAGATTCAGTCAGAGAGGTTTTCGCTGGAGGATCGTTTTCTTCGGTCGTTCCCAGTACTAGCCGGTCCTTTGCGCTGGGGCGCCAATCTCTCCTTTCGGGAGAATACATTGATGTCCTGGCAGACAGACGTCTGATGTTGGCTTCCATTTTTATGTGTGGACTCAAAAGAATCAGAGCCAAGATTGATTATCAGTGTGTGTGTGTGTGTGTTGTGTGTGTGTGTGTGTGTGTGTGTGTGTGTGTGTGTGTGTGTGTGAGAGAGAGAGAGAGAGAGAGAGAGAATGAATGACTTCTTTAATCACAAGACCATTGGCCCATTCTGATGGGGCCTCAGTCAAAATACAGTTGCAAACGATAATCACACATAGTGTACATACATATCTACCAGTACAATGCAAGGTATTGAATTGAATATCTTGTTAATGACGACAGCACATCTTGCAAAGGCTTTATACAAATGTAGTGAAAGGTTTCGCATCAATACAATGTTAGATGATGAAAGTACAAGGCACAACCTGAACATACATGGATTCATGTGATATTTTCTTAGTAATCATTCTTTTCTTTAAAACACTGTAAGCTGGACACCAAAAGGACAACATGGACTTCATCTTCCTTAGCAGATGAGCATACTGGACATAACAACTGTGACACGGTTGTTCTTGTATAGCCTAGAGAATGTGTGAATATAGATGAAACTCCAAATCTTGATTTAAATAGAGCATTCTTTACAAATCTATTTATGTTCATAGACACATAGGGCTCCCTTAAACTACTGTATTTAAAACATTTTTATAAACTCTGTATCTCTAATTTGTTTGCGTATGATTGTCCATTCCTCTCAGCTGCAGTTAATCATTCTCTGTCTAATTTCTTTAATGAATATTCAAGCCGATCCCACATCCTGATTATCCCAAACATAAGAAAATCCGTATTTGTCTAAAGTTTTGTACGAACATTTGTAACCCACGTATGGCTCCCCTTTTCGTCAAGAGAGCATAACATTCTATATGCCCTATAGGGTAATCTAAGTTCCTCCATACAAGTCAGTTTTAACCAAAATGTAATGGAACGTACACAAGAGTGTAAGTATATAGGGTATCTACCCAGATCGCCATACAAGAAATCATTCGGTGTTTTTATATCTTTACCTAGGAACTTTTTAAGACCACATGTGTGCACCTTTTCTATTTTCTAAAACTGCCTTATCCAAAGCTCATATTTCAGAGCCATACTGTACCATAGGCTGCACTTGAGCATCAAATAGCTTAGAAAGCAGTTCAGGTGAATTATTCTCAAGTTCATACAATGTTCTCAGAATTGCTACCAATGGTCTTTTAGCTTGACTCACACCAATTCGTCACATGCTGGATAGAAATAAAGTTTGGTTGAAAAGCACAGGCCTAGATACTTATAGTTGTTAACAACATCCATTTCTGTTGCACCGTATATCCATTTTTCCCTTGAAGCTTGAAAATAACCACCTTTTTCTGAAAACTATATTACTGTTATTCATATTCACCGTCAATTCCAGATAACTGGGTGCTATTTACAAACTGTTTAACTCAGTGTGTAGTCCAACCACTGTTGCTGACACCAAAATAATATTGTCTGCAGTTAACAAAATAAACCACGCGATGAGATCAGAAGAAAATGTTATTCCATGTTTTCCATTTTCAATTATTTCCAAGGCAAGTTCATTCATTAGCAAACAAAGAAAACAAAACTGGACTGCACACATCTCCTTGTTTTACCCCTCATGAACAAGTAATAGAACCTGCCAAACCTGCCCTCTGTAACATATATATGATATATATATATATATATATATATATATATATATATATATATCTTATTTAGGCATATGTTTTTACCCCTTATTCCAATTTTGACAAGTATTGGCCACAAAAGTTTTCTTGATTTGGAATCGAAAGCTTTTTTTTCAAAATCTATGAACGCAACATATAGCTTTCTATTGGTTAGTAACTGCTTTTGAACTGACGCCGAAAGTGTAAAAATATGAATAATTGTTGAAAACAATTCTGATTGAGAGAGAGAGAGAGAGAGAGAGAGAGAGAGAGAGAGAGAGACACAGACAGAC
>JADBJO010014470.1:35000-36111 GCA_016801955.1 Conus betulinus
GTGTGGTGTGGGGGGGGGGGGGGGGGCACGTGTGGGTGTGTGTGTATGTGTGTGTGATTGTGTGCGTACGCTGAGCGTGCATGCGTTGTGTGTGTGTGTGTGTGTGTGTGTGTGTGTGTGTGTGGTGTGTGTGTGTGTGCACGGGCACGCACGCGTGTGTTAGTGTTAGTGTGTATGTGTCTGTCTGTCTGTCTGAATGTCTGTCTGTCTGTCTGTTGTCTGTCTAGGTGTTCCTGTTAATGGGTATGTGTTTATTAGAAGTGTCTCTTGTCTGTGCATGGGTCTATTCTATTTGCAAGCCTTCACGCACACGATGTCTCATGTGTTTGAGTTTGTGTGTGTGTGTGTGTGTGTTGTGTGTGTGTGTGTGTGTGTGTGTGTGTGTGTGTGAGTGGCACCTTACATGCGTGCGTGCGCGCACCTCTGTGTGTTGTGAGGTGCGCGCGCGCGCGCGCGCGCGCGCGCGCATGTGTGTGTATGTATTCGCGCGCGCGCGCGCGCGTGAGAGAGAGACAGTCAGGCAGACAGATAGACAGACAGACAGAGAAAGAACCGCCTCCAAACTGTGTTCGTTCACACCAGTTCTCACACATCAAATACAGCTCAGAAGATGCTGTCTAATGTTTTAATGTCTGTCTCTTCACGAAGTCAGGACATCAGGAAACGTTGGACATGGTTTTGCCTCAGAACTTCTATCAGGTGTGTGTGTCCCGTTTGAGAGAAGCTGCCGAGTTGCACGTGCGCAAAGTCTTGCCACGCACCACGCCAGCGAGAATCACCAGCTACGCCGAGAGTGACATAGAAACGTTTTGCCGATTTCTGAAAATGATTTTTCAACAGCTGATCATTAGTATTTCAACAGTTGATATCCTCTCTCTCTCTCATTCTCTCATCCCTCAATTCTCCTCCTCTCTCCATCCCCTCTCTCTCCTCTCTCTCTCTGCTGTGTGTGTGTGTTTGTGGTGTGTTGTGCGTGTGTTGTGTGTGTGTGTGTGTGTGTGTGTGTGTTGTGTGTGTGTGGTCCGTTGGTGTCTGTGTCCTGTGGCGTGTCTCTCTCTCTCTCTCTCTCTCCCTCTCATCTCTCTCGCCTCTCTGTTTCTCTCTCTCCTCT
>JADBJO010014470.1:36724-41724 GCA_016801955.1 Conus betulinus
TTGTATCGCCTATCTCACTTCATTTGCAACCCGCACAGGAACCTGGAAAAATGGATGTCCTGTTTTATCTGTCGTCGCCTCATCTCGTGCAGTCTGACCCCATGCAATCATCTTCGCGCATGCTGAAGAAGTAGGAAGAACAGAGCGACAGTGCTACCAGGATAAAAGACAGAGCGAATAGTGCTACCAGATAAAGACAGAGCGAACAGTGCTACCAGATAAAGACAGAGGTGAACAGTGCTACCAGATAAAGACCAGAGGAAACAGGAAACAGAGCGAACAGTGCTACCAGATAAAGACAGAGTGAACTGTGCTCAGATAAAGACAGAGTGAACAGAGCTCCCAGATAAGGGACAGAGTGAACAGTGCTACCAGATAAAGACAGAGCGAACAGTGCTACCAGATAAAGACCAGAGCGAACAGTGCTACCAGATAAAGACAGAGCGAACTCTAAACACAGGACGAACACCCTGCACGTCTCCTCCCTTTTCCCTTCCCTCCCCCCCCTCACTCTTCCACTACCCACCTGCGCACACACCTCCCATCCAACCCATCCCCACCCCCCACACACAGATACAGACACAATCGTGCACACACGCACGCACGCACGCACACACACACACAAACACACACACACCACACCACAACAACACACACACACAACACACAACACTGCCAGTGCGCTTTTATCGACAACACTTTCTTCTCCTCCACCACCTCCCCCCCCCCCACACACCACCCAACAAACACACCGCCCATCACTCCCTCCTCCTCCCACCCGCCTCTTTCAAGTGAGAGGAGTGGGGGGGGGGGGGGGGGGGGGCGTGTTCTCGGAAAGTCCTTTCCTTTCATCCTACTGTCTTTGCTGCTACACTCCCCATCTCAATGCAAGAGCGCAAAATCGTTTTGTCATATACAAAAACAAACAAACAAACAAACAAACGTTGCTTTCAAAGTGAGGCGAGTGAAGGTGGACATCAAAACGCATTTTTTTCAAACCGATTGTTCTGATTCCGCAAGACAAGATAGACAAACCGAATACAAGACAAAACACAACGCGTTTACAATACGCCACCTCTTAAGTCTTCTTCAGGTTAACAACATTCAGTTCAATGGAAAACCATTCAGAACAATGAAAAACGAAGAACGAGATTTCATTTAATTAATAATTATCTTCTCATATTCGGCGCAAGATGGGTGTGGAATGAAAAAAAAAGTTTTTTTTTTTTTTGTTGTTTGTTTGTTTTTTTCCCCATTCAACACCCTTCTTGCGCCGTTAGGACAAAGATAAAGTGTTTGTTAGTTCTTCGTCTTCATTGTTCTGAGGGTTGTTATTATTTTATCTGATGAAGACCTAAGAGGTCGAAACGCGTCGTGTTTTGTCTTGTAATCTGTTTATCCATATTGCCATGCGGAATCACGAACAACATTCTTCGGATTATCTATATGCAAAAAATAAATAAATCAAATAACCATAATAACATTGCAACCTCGTTTCTTAAAACGTCTTTTGTTCTCTCTTTCTTCTTCATTGTTCTCTGTTCCTTCTTCATTGTTATCTGTTTCTTCTACGGCGTTCTTTCAGTGGCACTGTGCACACGCCGCTCTTTCCGGCGTCCTATATATACATAGTCTGTACTGTGGCTGTGGGACATAGGTATTCAGTGGTTGTGGGAGATAGCTATACTGTGGCTGTGGGACATAGGTCACAGGGTTTGTGGGACATAGGTCAACGCTGTACTGTGGTTGGGGACATAGGTCAACTGTGGTTGTGGGACATAGGTCAACTGTGGTTGTGGGAGATAGCTGTACTGTGCCTGTGGGGGTCATAGTCAACTGTGGTTGTGGGACATAGGTCAACTGTGGTTGTGGGACATAGGTCAACTGTGGTTGTGGGACATAGGTCAACTGTGGTTGTGGGACTGGGTCAAACCTGTGGTTGTGGGACATAGTCAACTGTGGTTGTGGGACATAGGTCAACTGTGGTTGTGGGACATAGGTCAACTGTGGTTGTGGGACATAGCTCAACTGTGCCTGTGGGACATAGTCAACTGTGGTTGTGGGACATAGGTCAACTGTGGTTGTGGGGACATAGGTCAACTGTGGTTGTGGGAGAGGTCAATGTGGTTGTGGGACTGGCAACTGGGGATGTGGGGACATAGGTCAACTGTGGTGTGTGGGACATAGGTCAACTGTGGTTGTGGGACATAGTCAACTGTGGTTTGTGGGACATGGGTCAACTGTGGTTGTGGGACATGGGTCAACTGTGGTTGTGGGACATGGGTCAACTGTGGTTGTGGGACATAGGTCAACAACAACTGTGGTTGTGAGAGACATGGGTCAACTGTGGTTGTGGGACATGGGTCAACTGTAGATCAGCTGTGGTTGTGGGACACAGGCCACAGCGATCAACTGTTTATGAAGTCATTACAGATAGCCCATCGACATGAAAATTACAACGTCATGTGCACACAAGAAAGATTTTCTTTCTTCCAGATCGTGTTTCATTCATATGCTACGTTTTCACATACAACTGTGTTGTTGACACACGCGCACGCGCGCGCGCGCTCACGCATGTGCGTACAAACTAAACGCACGCACGCACACGCACGAACACACACACACACAACACAACACACACACACACCACACACACACACACGCGCGCGCGCGCTGCGCGCGCGCGCACGCACCACACGCACGCAACACACACACACACACGCACCGCACACCACACACACACACGCACACACGCACGCACGCACACACACACACATACGCGCGCGATCACACACACACACACACACACACACACACACACACACACACACAAACACACACACACAAACACACATTTACACAAAGAGAGGAGAGAGAGAGAGGACCGAGAGAGAGAGAGAGGAGAGAGGAGAGAGGAGAGAGAGAGAGAGAGAGAGAGAGAGAGCGCATTGTACTCTTGCAATTTGTGCAGATATTTAGAAGAACTGGCAATTGTAACGGTGCACTTTAAACATGGCATCAGTATAAAAGAACTACTGCGATTTACACCGGGCACGATTGCCAGTCGTCAGAAAGACATTGAACCAAAATAGTCGCCGATGTGTGTGTGGGAGGTGGGGGTGTGGGGGTGGGGTTACGTATGTGTGTGTGTGTGTGTGTGGTGTGTGGTGTGTGTGTGTGTGTGTTGTGTGAGAGAAAGAGAGAGAGATGAGAGAGAGAGAGAGAGACGGGAGGAGAGAGAGAGAGCGTACGCGCGCGCGTGTTTTTTAACACGGCTTTGCCCGGTCTATAACTCCCATTGTTGCTGCTCCACCAAACCCCCGCTCCCACTGAAGAAAAGGAGAGAAAAAAAAAAGTGGGGTTGCTAGACCCAGAACACAGTATCATAATACAGTGACAGAGAGGAAAAGATGGGCGGCGGCGGAGTATTTGAAGGTCGCAGGGATGGGGAATTGGGAGACCAGACTACCTAGCTTTAGCATTTCTCCCCAGCTACCCAAACTTTATAAGACCTCATGAAAACTGCATTGCAATACAGTGGATTTCTCTCCTTCCATTGTGTTTATCAGTAAAGGAAAGAAGTATGCCACTCCCGAAGGGAGCAGCAGCTGACCCTAGAGCCAGCGTCTACTACACACACAGCACGTCTCATGAGCCAGCGAGGGCGGACTGGCTTCTGGCGTGGGCAGCACATCCTCTTGATAACCACCAATGTCCTCCACGGCTCCCTGGAACTCGACTCTTAATTAATGTACTGGGAGCTAGGTACTCTTATTGGGAGAGAGTTCACACTTAGAGAGTTTCATATGTGAGCTGAGGAGTGCACCTACATTCATGTGTACTTTATCGTAGGCCTGACGCATGCATGTCGTTTTGACATGGTATTTCGCACAAAAAGAATTCCCTGTATATACGCTATTAACACACACACACACACACACACTCTCTCTCTCTCTCTTCTCAATCCCCTCAGCTCGGGCTCCTCTCCTCTCTCTCTCTCTCGTGGGTGACGCACCGCAATCTCTTAACATACACACACGCATGCTGCGACTCGCGTCACCACGCATACACTGCACACAAACACACATGGGCCCACACATCCGACCCAAGTCACACACACACATGTACACTCACCACACTGGTCACAAACACAACAACACCGACAACACACACAAAACACAACACACACACAACCAACTGTCAGGTAGTTACTCCAAGGTCTGACCAGCGCGTTGGGCTGATGCGTAGGTCAGATATCTGCTAAGTCAAGACCCTCTTCTTGAATTCTTTCAACCTAGCCATCCGTACTTCTACATTTATCTATCAGCTTTAAAACATGCGCAGTGTGCTCTGGGGGAGAAACAGGGGTGCTGATGGGGTGTAGCTTATGTTGGACTAGTCCGCGCGCTGTGACACCGTCTTGGGGTGAAACTGGAAACATCACATCCACTTAAAAGGGTCACACAGATGCAGGGTAAGACGGGGGGGGGGGGGGGGGGGGGGGGGGGGGGGGGGGGGGGTGAGGAGGTACAGAGATAAGGGATTCCAATGGGAGAGGGGGGTGGGTAGGAGCGAGGAGGAGGAGGTGGGGGGGGGGGGAATCAGGGAGATGGTGAAAATGAATTGGTCAATTAACAAAAGCAAACAGCCTGCCCAGCATGCGATCCACCAACCCCCAGACAACCTCCAGGCAAAACCAGTGATCCGAGCCATCAGCCAGCCAAAAACCTACCGACCGAACCACCTCCCATGAGACACGAAGCATCCACCCACCTCAACCACCCACACATCGAAAAACGCACATCGCCTCATACACCAAGCGACCACCACCCACACACTCTGACCTACCCTGGGCTCTCGATCCCCTCCTTCCTCGTGCCACGACACACACAATCCACAGGAAACACGACGACACGTGGACAAGACGTCTGACGTCATGCAGCATGATGACGTTGTGCAATTTGCAGCCTTTGTGGCCGTGTATCAGATCTGGAAAGGGA